>PVKA01001479.1:83412-145983 GCA_004027165.1 Ctenomys sociabilis
TTTTTTTTTTTTTTTTTTGGGTGGAACACAGGGATTGAACTCAGGCCCTTGAGCTTGCCAGGGAAGCACTTATTCCACTGAGCCATCTCCCCGGCCCATTCCCCCTCTTAAGAAGTAACCAAACTGACGTGAGGGAACCATGGGTGATGACCACTCTGGCTTCTCCAGGATGAAAGGGGCCATAGCTGTTGACCAGCAGTCAGAGATACTCTCCAGAGGTTTTATCTAAAGGTCCTCGATAAATAACAGGAATTTTTTTCTTGGGTGGACGTATAGCTTTGAGTCTAGAGGAGACAAAGCCAAAGAAACTATTAAACATACATATGCCAAATAATAAAATCACCAGGATAATCATAAATGTAGTCAAAAGTGATTTTCAAGAAGACAGTAATGACTTCCCATAAAAATGATAAAGACAGAGTCCAGGGGACCTTAGCATATAAAAACACTAGTTAGAAATTTTTGTAGGTCAATTGGCAGAGATCTCTTAAATGTGAGGTTTAATCCCTTTTTTATCTTTTATGGCCATTGCGTATTGTCTCAAACAAACTGGCCTTTTATGTCTCATCAATTCTATTATTACTTGTGGCACATGAATTTCCAGAAATATGGAAAACACCAAGTATTTTCCAGTTTGCAAGTGGGGCCACTGGCTGGGTGCTACCAGCGAATCTGCATGAGCTTTTATCAAATGCCTAACAGGCTTTGTCCTTATATTGGCAGTTAACATGGGTTCCCTCAGGCTGAGGGGGAGACCCATGACCACCTCAATCTGAAACTTCCTCTGATTTTAGAGTGAACACTTTTTTTTTCTATTCTAGAAGCTTTGAACATTTTTGTTTTAAATGTCCCTTCTCTCTGGATCCCAGGGAAGAATAACCTTTTTTTGTTTCCTGACTGGCCTTC
Organism: Ctenomys sociabilis; assembly: GCA_004027165.1. Lineage (NCBI taxonomy): Eukaryota > Metazoa > Chordata > Mammalia > Rodentia > Ctenomyidae > Ctenomys > Ctenomys sociabilis. Next base: position 84,319 of record PVKA01001479.1, read on the forward strand.
ATTGCTATAGGCTACTAGTATCACTAGTCTCATTTTTGTCTATAATTCCATTTTGTATTTTTATCTCAACTCAGACAAATTTATTCCTGCAAACCCTTCTAACTTGTGTACTTGTATCAGATACCTGGGGTACACTGAGCAAGATATAACTTTTTAGTTTTATTTTATTTTTTAAAATTTATTTATTTGTATTTTAACTTGAGGAGTGAAAAATACAAGCAGGGTAACATACAACAATACACATGTTACAGATTTTCAAAACATGGATAGCTGATTTATATATATATATATTGTAAATAATATATATATATATATATATATATATATATATATATATATATATATATATTAAATACAACAATCCAACACAGATCAGCAGTCCACAGTAGAAGTGCGTTATCCAAAAAAAAAAGAAGTGGGTTATCCATAGAAGCTGTTGATTTGAGCCATTCACAGCTCAGTATATTAATATGACTTTACTTTTTTTTTTTTTTTTGTCTTTTTGAGACAGGGTCTCACTATACAGTTCAGGCTGGCCTTAAGCTCACTTGGTAGCTCAGGCTGGTCTCGAACTCACAACAATCCCCTGCCTCAGCCTCCCGAGTGCTGGGATTACAGGCATGTGCCACCACGCCCGGCGACTTTACTTTTTATATCTCCATTTTTATACTTTTCTGCTGGATGGTTAAAGCAAGATCTATATAACAAGAAATGTAACTTTTGTATCACATAAGGTCAGTCAGGTACCCTGAGGGCTTATCCTGTAACCCTGTACCACACTTTGTAGATCCCTTGTCAGCCATGTGGATGAGTCACGGCCATTGTTTGACCAATTTGCTCTCTGTGGAAGCCTGAGAGAAAGTTTTCTCTCCATGTGACTCTCCTCAGGCACACTATACATCATCGGTCGCATTCCTCTGTGGCCTCATAATCTTGAGCAGAAAATTTAGGGCACTACTGAGTTACATGATGTTACAGTACAAATTCTCCTATGTCCTAAGTCTTTGCTGACCTTGAAAGGCTAGGGCCATAATGTTGGCTGACCTGAAACCTTTCTTTTTCTCCAATTTTTGATCTGCAAACGTAGGTTGTTAATCCTCCAGAAGAGAAACTGATTATTACCCTGCAACATATGCGGCTCAGTTTACCCACACTATTAGCCTAAATATCAGGCATCATAGGTGTAACATGGAACATGTATTTTCCATCATGTATTGAGATGCTAAACTCTAAGTCCGTACAGAATATGAAGAAGAAGAAAAAAAAATTTAAATAGGAATGAACACGCGCATATATTTACATAGATATTTAGAAATCCATCCACATACAACATAGTAGCATTGTAGCAGGACTGTCTTGTGGCATTTTTTGTCTTATTTTTCATTTATTACCCTTTTAAAAAGGGCAGTATAGTACTAGTTGGTATGTCATGACAAGAAGTACATATTTAGAAGACCAGAATGACAGGCATTTGAAGCGTGACCCTTCTATTACATTTTGTTAAATTCAGTGCAGTTGCTTGGTTCACAGGTATCAGCATATATAGGTATTTGGAGTAAGAATCCTTCCACTTAACTGCTAGTTTCAAAAACCTCCTGATGTTTTTCAGGATCATTGTCTTACCTGCCTAGTGTGTATAAATGAATGGCTTTGCCCTGTCATGTTACTCAGCATTTCTCCTTGCCCTCTCCTCATTGTCCACTTAAGTTCTCGCTTTCCTTTTAATTGTGTTGTACATTTCTATTTGCAGTTCTTTTGAGTTATACTAGGGAGACTATACGATATTTGCACATGTGGGTCTGGTTTATTTTGCTTGTAAGTATATCTTCAAGTGGCATCCACTTAAATATGAAGGCTTCAAGTTTATCATTCTTTACAGCTGAGTAATAAAGACCACATCTTTTTCAACCATTCCTCATGTGACGGGCATCTTCGTTGTTTCCAAGATTTGGCTATCACAAATTGTGCTGCTATAAACAGAGGTACACATATATCACTGTGATGTGATGTTTTCAGTTCCTCCAGGAAAAGTCCTACTAGAGGTATGGCTGCCTTGAATGGGATTTCAAGTCCTAGTTTCTTAAGGAGTCTCCACACTAATTTTGATTATGGTTGCACCAGTCTACATTCCCACCAGCAGTGGAGAAGGGTTCCCTTTTCCCCACATCCTCTCCCACATTTGTTGTTGGTTGATTTGTTTATGATAGCCATTCTTTCTGGGGTGAGATGGTGTCTCAGTGCTGTTTTAATTTGCATTTCATGGATGGCTAGCAATGTGGAGCATTGTTTCATATATTTATTCACTTCTTTAATTTTATCCTCTGAGAAGTGTGTGTTCATCTCGGATGCCCATTTCTGGATTGGGTCTTTAAATTTAGGGGCCCTGGTATTTTTTAGTTCTTTATAAATTCTAGAAAGCAGACCTTTGTCTGAGTGCTTAGGAGTTAGGATTTTTTTCAAAATTTGTGGGTTTTCTTTTTACTTTGTTGGTAATTTCTTTTGACGTGCAAAAACTTCTCAATAACAGGTGGTCCCAGTTGTTAATTCTTTCAAGTGTTTCCCGTGCGAATACAGGTTTGTTCATGAACTCTTTGCCTACCCCTATGTCTTCAAGAGTTTCTTCTACTTTCTCTTCCAGGAGATTGAATGTTTCTGTTTTAATGTTAAGATCTTTAATCCATTTTGACTTTAGCTTAGTGCATGGTGATAGACCTGGGTCAAGTTTTAGTTTTTGACATATAGAGAGCTAATTTTTCCAGCACCATTTGTTAAAGAGGTTATCTTTCTTCCAGTAAGTGTGTTTGGCCCCTTTATTGAAGATCAAGTGGTTGACTGTGTTCGTAGAGGCCTCTGCATCTTCTAGACTATTCCATTGGTCCTCAGGTCTATTTCGTTGCCAATACCATGCTGATTTTATCACAGTAGCTTTGTAGTACAATTCAAGTCAGGAATTGTAATGCTTCCTGTTTTGTGCCTGTTGGCCAGGATTGCCTTTGCTATTCTAGGTCTTTTCTGATTCCAAATAAATTGTAGGAATGATTTCTCTAGGTCTGGGAGGTATTTTGTTGGTAGTTTGATAGGGACTGCACTGAATCTGTACAACGGTTTTGGGAGCATGGCCATCTTCACAGTATTGGGTCTCCCTGTCCAGGAGCAGCGTATGTCTTTCCATTTTTTGAAATCCTCTACGATCTCTTTTTTCAGAGTACTATAATTTTCTGTGAAAAGATCTTTGACTTCTTTATTTAGATGAATTCCAAGAAATTTCATTTTCCGCGGTGCTATTCTAAAAGGTATTGTTTCTATAGTTTCCCTCTCAGCGTGTTTGTCATCTACGTAGAGAAATGCTATTGACTTTTGAGTATTGACTTTGTATCCTGCTATGTTACTGAATTTGTGTATCAATTCTAGTAGCTTCTTGGTGGAGTTTTTTGGGTCTTCCAAGTAAAGTATCACGCCATCTACAAATAGTGGTAATTTAACTTCTTTACTCACCGGGCCTGGGCTTTGGCGGGTCTGCAGGGCTCCCAAAAGGGTGGTGTATGTTCTCACTCACCAGGCAGGCTGTGCTGGGCCTGGGGCGGCAGGGCAGGACCTGGGAAAGCTGGGGAAGGCCCCTCGTGCGGTGGGCTGTGCTGGGTCTGAAGCCAAGTTTTTAGTTTTAGATTTTACCTGTGTGATTACATAGGTTTTGGTATCTTCTAGGAAAGGACAAAATTTTTTGAGAGATTTTAGAACATATATAATCAAAGCATTTGAACTAATAAGTAAACTTATAAACTTTTTAAAGAAATAGCATTTGTAACCAACTGGCTTTTAGACCCCTTTTTATTCATGGAGTCTAACAGTCTGTTATAAGTCCCTCTAGGTTCAGCTAAGAGGTCACACATGTATTAACTATCAATATGAAATACCTGAGTTTCCTCAGAAACCAACCTGGTTAACATATGTATCATGAAATACACAGCACTCAGTCAGACTGAACCAGTGCAATACCGTTCAAGTCCTTATACATGAACAACAATATATTACATTTGTAAAAGCTAGTCAGCATCATTTTGATTAGTTAGCAACCTGAACATATTGTAGCATCTCAGTTACAGCCAGAGCAGCACATCGTCTAAAGTCTGTTTCTAATGAGGAACAATGACTGGAAGGAAGTTCAGGGCTGGAGAAGGACAGAGGCACCTGTGCCAATGCCCAGCAGTGGGCTGGGTTTCTCTCCCTACGGTCACGATTACTCAGGGCTCCTCCTTGGAGAGGACAGGTAGAGGTCACAGTCCGGCCAGAGGAAGAGGCAGGCCCAGGGCCCTCCAGTCCTACTGGGCCATCTGGGAAGCTGGGTCTGAGCTCTGGGGCCTCCGCCTCAGAGTGCAGTCTCGTTTCTAGTGGCTGCCTTGGCAGTCAGGGCGCGGCCTGTGGGCCTCTTGGGCAGTCCCTCTTCTGTTGGCCTGGCTTCTGACGGCAGTAGCAGGTGAACCTCATCATCGCAGCTCTTCTGAGCCCAGAGAATCAGACCTAGGATCTATTTTGAGGCTGCAACAAAGGCAACCATTTTCGATCTCTTTGTTTTCTCCCCCTGGTTTTCTCCCAGTTCCAATTATAGGACACTTAAACAGTTTACTAAAGTATCAAATGAATTGTCTGGAGCAAAAGTTATCTTTGGGTCCCTAAGTATGCTGCATTTGGAGATAGCTCCTGGTGTCACCCAGAAGTCGGTTCTCTCCACTGTGTCTCAGGTTTAGCCTCCTGAGACCTGCCCAGAATACTAAGCTGGGACATGGCTTTTATATGTAGTCCTCTTTGTCTCATCTGACCCGGAGATGGGGTATGTGACTTCCCTGTCTTCAGCATTAACAAATGCTCATTTTCTAAGGACTTCACTTAGTTGGAACAGTCTATAGAGTTTTCCTAAGTTTACATGCCTCTGAAAAGGAAAGTACAGAGAGGTAGGAAAATTAGGAGTAAGATCAAAGAGAGCAAACTGACACAGAGCAGGCCTGACATTCCCTCTAGCATGTAGCGGGGGATCAGAACCAGCCTGCACCAGCAAAACCTGTCCTCGCAAGTCTTTAAGAACAGTTGCTGACCTAATGTCATTTAACTGGCAAAAGGATTCCCATGTTTCATATTTAGGCATATAAATTTCCTAAGTCTGAGCTAGATTTAAAAGACCTATTCTACAGACATTTACATAAAATCCATTAGTATTTATAACTTTACTCTCTGTAGCGCTATTGTCTAAATTCAAGCAAGGAATACCAGTACACTTAGCATCTAGTTCAAATGCAACATATATGAGTACAAAATGGTCATAAACTGTCCTATTAAAGAAATACCTTGACCTTATAATATTTCCATGTTTTTTTTTGGTGGAACTGGGGATTGAACTCAGACCCTTGCGCTTGCCAGGGAAGCACTTATTCCACTGAGCCATCTCCCCAGCCCCTCCATGTTTTTAGATTTGCAAACAACATTTTGACCAATATTTTAACAAAACCATGTAAGAGACAAAGCATAAACAATTGTAAGCAATTTTAACAGAACTATATAAGGCAAAACTGTATGAGGCAAAATATGAACAATTATGAGCAATGGGCAAAGACATCAACATTTGAAGAATAAAAATTGTTACCTAAGCAAATCCCAGTCCAGAATCGCAAACTCATACCTCCATCCAATGATCTCAGTGGAAGCATCTAAATGATACAGGGAGAAAAACTGATCTCAGGTGGGTGACCTCCAAATGACATAGGGTAAAATGATCTTCCAACCTGACCTGGGCAAGTTCGTGTTTTCTAATACCAAAGAATGAATTGTAGACACAAACGGAGGGTATTTACTGAGGGAAAGAAAGCTCCTGTCTGAGAGGGACAGGAGGGGTTCCCGAGTGGGTAGTCCCCATTGACTTCTTAATACAGATCTTAAAAGATTGTGTTTCGTGTTTTGTAGATTCGTAACCAGCTGAACCAGGAACAGAACTCAAAGCTACAGCAACAGAAGGAGCTCTTAAACCAGCGCAATGTGGAGGTGGCCCTGATGGACAAGCGCATCAGTGAGCTGCGTGAGCGTCTCTATGGCAAGAAGACCCAGGCATGTGTGAGGGGGGCTGCCTCCTAGAGAGCAGCTCGCCAAAGCCCTCTTCTCCCGAGTGACAGCATGCCCCTCCCCCGGCTCATAGAACACCAGCAGGCCCTCCGCTCCCCATGACAGTGGTAGCAGGTGGGCTTCCCCACACTGGGTCTGGCAGTGTGCACGTGGAACCCACTGCAGGCCTCACCATGAGATGAGGCCGGCCTAGAATACATAGCAAGACGCTGTCTCAAAAAGAAAACAAAAACCCATGTGTGGGATCAGAACTGGCACCAGCCTAACCTACGCACCTGGCTGCTGTTTAAGGGCTTTCTAAATGATCAAGCAACACGTTATGTAAAGGGTATACTCTTACACTCTTACACTTTTTTAAAACTTTTTTTTTTTTTTTTTTGGTATTTTGAATTTCAAAGTAGTAAATAGCTATTATATGAAAATTGAAACAGTACACAAGTATTTAAAGGAAAGTGTGGCAGTTCTTTCTACCTTATTCTCCAGAGGTGCCAGTTACTAATGGTTCCAGTTCTTAGTGCAGACACAAATACATAGAAAGGTATATGATTTTAATTGAAAATGGCTTTGTAGGAATTGTGTTAGGCACATTGATTGTCTGCACCTAGTCTTTTTTTCTTTCTTCTAACTGAAACTGGATGTCTTTCCAGGTCACTAGTTCTGTGTCCTAGACCTGGTCCCAGAGCCAAAGTGCCCCCAACTCACACACTGCTGAGCATGTCTGTGTACCTCTGTGGCTTTGGCCGTGGCACTTGAGCCCCCGTGTGCTGGCTTTCAGGGCTGATCACACTATCTTCCCAGAGTTCCGGGGGCTCAGCTCTTGCTGCTTTCGTGGCTCAGCAACAGGCAGATGTCTTCCTGTTGGCCTCGGCCCCTCTGGGGGTACTTCCGGGATGGAGGCTTGGGCTTTAGGGGCTCTGCTCAGGAGAAATGGGCCTGGACAAGGGTAGAGGAAGAGGGCAGTGGCCTATGGGCCTTGCAGTCAGCCTCTTAGTTACATGGCCACCTTAAAAAAAAAAAATTGGACTTTTAAAGGTGAGTAGTTTATATTGATGTAATTTCAGATGGTTTTCTTTTTCTTTGAAGATCATCAACTCAGGCCAAGAGACTGTGCACACTTTCTCCATGCTGACTTCGGGGGCAGTGGTCAGGGCTCATGAGGGAGTAGCATATGTGTCCTGCAGAAAAAGGCTCCTGTGTGCACTCTGGGGCCCTGAAGAGCTGCTTCTGCATCTCAAGTCCAAGGCCGACCTCCTGTCTCCTGGGATACTTCCTACCGTTCCCTGGGTCTGCCTTGCGTAGTCTGCTAATTAAGTGTTAGTCTCATCTGAAAGTGCTTCTCATGTCCGTGGCTTAACCAAGTCGATGCACACAGCCAACCCCCACAGATAGCGAGACCAGTGCTCTCTGGCACTGCAGAAGCTGGCATATCTGCAGAGCTATGAGTCCAGCACAGGTCCTGGTACTTGAGCACTCCGTGCAAGGACACAGGCTCACAGAGCAGAACTTCGCAAATGGTGCAGGTGGTGATGGATCCCCTGTAGGCCCACTGAGGGAGTCAGCAGTGCTTCAGTTGGAATCGCATTGCACATGCTTCTGACAGCACTGTGAGGCCAGTGACCTCTGTGGCCATGTCCTTGCTCAGAAAGGTAGAGCTGCCCTTAGGAGCCAGGCTTATTGCCAGGGGTTAGAACCCCAAATCCTGTGTCCTCTTACCTCTTTACAGGCTGGGACATGGGGCTCAAAGGGCATCCCTGCTGCCTAAGGTAGCACAGAGTGGCCGAGCAGGATGTGAAGTTGTGCTCAGAGCACTCACTTTGATCAGTGCCTATGCCTCCAGGGAGGGCAGTGTGTGTCAGTGGGAGCTGTGCCATTGCTTTTTTTTTTTTTAATGCATTTAGTACAGGGTCTCACCACACAGGCTGGACTCATAGTGGTCCTTCTGTTTTCAGCTTCCCACGTACTGGGATTATAGGCACAAGCCACTGTCTCAGCGTGCCCTGGGGGCGGGGCCAGCACAGCACACCAGGGATCAAGCCCTAGTCCCTGGGTCTGCCTAAGCAGGCGCTTTAATCCACTGAGCTATCTGGCTGGCCTTAACTGTGCCATTTTTGCAGCGGCTCCTTGTTCCTGCAGGGCAAGGGCTTTCCACAGCGGACTCTCCAGGGAAGGGCTCCCACCCAGCTGCCTGGGCTTAGCGTTTCTCACTCTCCTGATTTGCAGCTAAACCGTGTGAATGGCACATCGTTACCGCAGTCACCGCTGAGCACATCGGGCAGAGTTGCTGCAGTGGGACCTTACATCCAAGTCCCCAGTGCCGGAAGCTGTCCTGTCCCAGGAGACCCCGTGAAGCCGCAGTCTCTCACTGCTGCCTCAAGTGCTGCCCACGGGAGATCTAAGTCCGGTGAGCGGCCCTGGGCTGGGGTGGCATAGGCACAGCAGTGGCGGAAAGGTGAACCTCCCTAGGACTTGCCCCATGAGAAGCTACCGTCCCAGTCTCCTAGGACATATGTCACCATGTTAACAGTGACCCTAAAATCAGAAATTTCTTTACTGCTTCAAGGCCTCTACCATAGCTCTTCAAAATGTAAAACATGCAGTGCAGCAGCACCCTTTCAGCACAGCTCTGTGTACCCCAAGGCTCTCTGGCCAGGTGGGTGGATGCCTTGCTGCCGCCAGGCCCAGCCTGCTGCTCGTCACAGCACAGGCATCGCTGCGTATCTGCATAGCCGAGTATGTAGCAGCCCTGCCTCAGGTGGTTTTGGCTTTGAGGGTCTAGGCTTCGGCGGCCCTTTGTTTAAGAAAGCAGCATTACTGTCTCTAAGGTTGGGCTGGTGTTTTCGAGTTCTTTTTTGGGGGATTGGTAACCAGTTTGTACCAGTCTTTCATCTGTGTCACTTTCTCTTGCTTGGTACTTTGTATGTGGTAACACTGCTGTTCCTCCTGGGGAACTTACAACTCTTTCTGGACTTGGGGGAAGGAGCGCATTGCCAGGCCTGTGGGTAAGAGCCCTGTTCAGATCTCCATCTCCATCTCTGTTTCTTTGTCTCTCTGTCTGTCTTTTTCTTTTGTCTCCTCAACTGAATCCAGGCCTTTGCACTGAGCTACCTCTCTAGTCCTTACTTTTAAGGGGTTTTTTTTTAGACAGTCTCACTAAATTGCTCAGGTTGGGCTCTAGCACTCCACCCCCTGCCTCCACCTCGCAGAGCGTCACACGTCCACTTCCTTCTCATCTCCTGAGGGCCAAATCCTGCAAGTGCCACGTGGACCCCACGGCAGCATGTGTGTGCTTGCCGCAGTGTTGTCTGAGAAGCTGTTGGCAGTCTGCCCTGCTTGGTCCAGGCCAGCAGTTCCTCCAGCTCCTTCTCTGCTGACTTCACTGTTAGGACTCCTGGTGCAAGATGTCCAGCTCCCAAGGCTTCTCTGCCACATGTGGTGGGCTACCTTACAGGGTTGCCAGAAGACAGCACCATCAGGAGCCTGTCCTGGGCCCTTCTTTGGGCCTTCTGCTGGGTATAAAGTGACTGGTCATAGGAACCCGTCTCCCTGAGCTGAGGAGGAGACTCAGATGTCGAGCTGGCTATGACATCACTTGATGGGGACTCTAACTCCTCACTGCTGGCTGTCCTGGTTCTGTGTCACACAGATGGCCACAATAGACCCAGAGTGACCGGCACATGGACGGTGTCAGACCTGGACGCCGGGCCCAGCTATGGCCCCTCACAATACTCTGCATACGGTTGTATATCAGCCAGTAGGCTCAGGGGGACTCTGACCTCTAACAGCTGGATCAATAATCATTTGTTTTTTCCAAACTGACAAAGGTCTGCTCTGATATCTAGACTTGAAAAAGTACCACCAACAGAGGTCCCTCCTTTCACCAGTAGTACTGAGTTGGAGGAGCACTTGGCCAGCAGAGAGGGCTGCACACCCAGTGACAGGCGCTGGCAGGAGGGAGTCTTTGGTGTGGTTTGTTTTTTTTTTTTTTGTTCTTGTTTTTGTCTTTTATGAGCAGAATAGATTTATTGAGGGAAAGAAAGCTCCTGTCCAAGAGAGGGACAGGAGGGGGGTCCGAGCAGGTAGTTCCCCAAGAAGTTGTCTCTTCCAGGGACTTTTATAGAGTAAAACCATGTGGTGAGGCAGGGCTAAGGTGGTGAAGACATGGGAACTTGCTTAGGTGGACAAGAGGTGGGACAAAACTATGGTCAATCAATGGGATTACAAGCACCATTGCTCAGGTAAAATTGACCAAATCCAGTACCAAATGAGGAAGTGAGTCACGTAGCAAGTGGGCATGAATGTGGTACAGGGTCTCTTCTTGTTAGGGTTTGGGCTAGTGTGTTGTTGTATTTTTTTTAACCTTAACATTTTCTGAGTTCATTTTGAGACTCTGAGTTTTATTGTCAGGGCAAGAATCTCCCATCACAATCAAAAGAAAATGTCTCTTTGTCATTAAAGTAAGTGGCTGTCTATACTCCCACCTGTGCTGAAGGTAGATAAGCTGCTTCTAACAACCCATCCCTGATTTCCAGAAAGCCCCAGTTACCGTGGGGTTTCAGAGGTTGCTAAACAACTACTTTCCCACGGCCCTGAAAGGGTAGGAAGTCCAGGCCCTGTGGCCCAGCCCAGCCTGGGACCTAGGTGGGCTACTTCTCTCTCTCAGCCCACCTTCTGTCTTGACACCTGTGCTGAGCTGCTTGCAGCGATGCAGTCAGGAGGAAGTAGATGCACACACTGCGGTCTAAGGCCCATGGGCTTCGTGGAGCAAGGTCACATTGTGCTTGGCCTTGAAGTGCCTGGAGTCCTGCTCGGCAGGGCAGGACAGCAGCATGGACCATGGCAGGTGGCAGTGCCACCGAAGCCAGTGGCGGCTTGGGAGCAGGCTCTGTGTGCCGTGTGTGTCCTTACCACATGCACGGTGTATTTGGGAAGCTCACTCTCCCTCTGAGGAGTCAGGAGTGTGCTCAGGTGCAGTGTGAGGTCTGGCGGTTAGGTGGACAAGAGGTGGGACAAGACTATGTCTGTCTCCAGGCTGCTGGTGGGAGGGTAGCCCTGGCCAGGGCAGAGAGCTCAGCACAGGCAGAGGCGCGCGAGTCAGGACACAGTGACCCCGAGGGGCCATCTGCACCTCTGTGACCAGACAGTGCCTGAGCACCCATTGCCAGTTTGGAAAATGCTTCGACAAAACAAATCTTTTTGTGGCTTTCCTGGCATCTTGGTAAGCGGCTGGCTTGCTGGTCGCTGTCACAATGGTAGCTGTTCTTCTTGCTCTCCAGCCCAGTGTGATCTTGGTGAAAGGAATTCCTCATGTTAGAAGAGCAGCTTTTATTGTGGGAGTAATACAGGTCAAACCTGTTATGAAGTCCGAAGTTAAGTTTTAAAAATAAAATTAAAAAACTGTCTTGTGGCATATGGTTCTACATGTCACTGGTGTTTGGAAAGTAGGTGCCACTGCTTGCTGCATCTGTACTGCGGATGTAACAGGCTTGACCTGTGGCTTGGTGGGCGTGCCCTGTGTGTCCAAGCGCTGGCCACAGAGGCCCCTGGCCAGGGCCTGGTCTCTGGCCTTCTGAGTTAGGGTCCTGGCCCGGCATGGGTGGTGGTTGCTGTCTGCTTACAGGAGCTTCTCAAGAATGCAGAACCCCAGTGCTATCTTTGTTGCTGGAGGGGACCATTCTCAGGTTGATTCACCTTCTTTAAATAAATAAATAAATACATTTTGTATTCTTTTCAAGCTAATGATGGCAACTGGCCGACATTAAAGCAGAATTCCAGCTCCTCAGTGAAGCCCGCGCAGGCAGCCAGCACAGACTGGAAGGAGCCGGGCATGGAGGGGCCCCTGAGGCAGGGCGCCGTCTTGAGCCAGCCACTGCCCTTGCCAGCACTGGGAGCCACAGAGAAGCTGGTAGGCCGCGTGTCCCTCCTACAGAGCATGGGCCTAAAACTGCCCCTGTGCAGGCTGAGAGGTATCATGGGGTGGGTTAGCCCTGCTGTGGGCTAGAGCAGAGCCTGGAGAGCCAGGGAGCGTGCACTTGCAGCCCAACGGAGTGCTCTGTCCTGCTCACAAACCCTACTGTGTAATCTCTTGTAGCGGTGGGTGGAAATATGTGCAACTTTTCAAAGAGTGACTTTGTTTTTCTTCTTAACACCTAAATTCAGGGCATTGAGATTGGCAAAGGGCCACCTCCTGTCCCTGGCATAGCAAAACCTTTGCCTCCAAGCTATGGGACATACCCAAGCCCTACACCCCTGGGCCCAGGCTCAACAAGCTCTCTGGAGAGAAGGAAAGAGGGGAGTCTGCCTCGTCCTGGTGCAGGCCCACCGAGTCGGCAGAAACCCACCCCACTGCCCCCAGCAGGCAACATTCCCCAGCCGGGCTCCTCACAGCAGATTCAGCAGAGGATTTCTGTGCCGCCAAGTCCCACGTACCCGCCAGCAGGGCCACCTGCATTCCCAGCTGGAGATGGCAAACCTGAACTCCCACTGACAGTGGCCATTAGACCCTTTCTGGCTGATAAAGGGTCCAGGCCACAGTCTCCCAGGAAAGGACCCCAGACAGTCAATTCAAGTTCCATATACTCCATGTACCTCCAGCAAGCCACACCACCTAAGAATTACCAGCCTGCAGTGCACAGCACCTTGAACAAGTCAGTCAAAGCAGGTATGTGGGCTCTACTCTCCTCTTGGGGCTAGGAAAGTATGGTTTAAGTAAAAAAATACAAATCCACCTGCCTGTATGTGGGCCACACACTACGCAGGATAAGTGTGATTGTTACAAAGTCAGGCCGAAGGTATCCGCAGAAACGAGATGAAAAGCTGGAACCTTGAGCTGCTCAAAGCTCTCCAGCCTCCTTCAAAGCATTCACCTCCCCACACTAGTAAGACCCAATCCTGAAGGTCAGGTTCCAGGCGTGTGCTCCTCCCTTCCATTCCCAGTCTCTTGGGCCAGGAGCTGTCAGTGAGCAGGGCTGGGCCCTGACCTGACCAGTGCTGCCCTCTGGGCCTCTTGGCCACAACTGAACCCAGGCCCTCGCATGGTCACTGGAGGGTCACTGCCACCAGACAGCCAAGTCAGCAAGCTTTTCTCTTTTGAAAAAACCCAGTTCAAGCCAGGTGTAATGCATACTCATTAAGTAGTAATCCAAGGTGCTTGAGAGGCTAAGGCAAGAGGATTGCAAGTTTGAGGCTGGCCCAGGCAACTTAGAGAGTCCCTGTCTCAAAAAGGGCAGGGGAGTTAGCTCAGGGCTCCTTAGGTGCCAATCCCAGTACCACACACACAGAACGCCCCATTTCTGGAAACTCAAATATAAAACACAGTACCCAAGAAAAATGCCCTTTTTAAAAATTTGTTATTTATTTATTTGATAGAGAGTTTTGCCTCTCAGCTAAAATTCATAGTGATCCTCCTGTCTCAGCCTCCCAGTGCTGGGATTATAGGCATGAGCCACCATACCTAATTGTGGTGGCTGGCACTGTATGCCTGGGGTTCCAGGGCCAGCATGGCATGTGGTACTAGGAATAGAACCCTGGTCCTTGTTCTTGCCAGGCAGGCACTTAGACCACTGAGCTATCTGCCCAGCCCCTGAGAAACACTTTTAGAGAGGAGCCTGTGGAGGCACTTGGTAGAGTTTTCCTTGGGAATATAAGCCAGGGTTTGGCAGCAGCAACAGGAGTCTCTCTCAGTGCTCAGGAACCAAGCCCCAGCTACTATTTTTTTTTGGCAGAACTAGGGATTGAACTCAGGCCCTTGCGCTTGCCAGGCATGCACTTATTCTACTGAGCTATCTCCCTGGCCCCTCAACCATTAGTCTTAATTGTTCCATCCTTTGTCTTCTCCAGTATATGGCAAGCCCGTCTTACCATCAGGATCAATGTCTCCATCACCCTTACCATTTCTCCATGGGTCCTCCCAGCCCCAGCCATCTTCAGAATGTATGGAGAAAGAACCTGAGCCAGAGGGCCCAGCCGCACCAGGGGAGGGCAGCCCAGTGGAGAGCCTGCCACGGCCCCTTAGCCCCACCAAGCTCACACCCATCGTGCACTCGCCACTGCGCTACCAGAGCGACGCGGACCTGGAGGCCCTGCGCCGGAAGCTGGCCAATGCGCCCCGGCCCCTCAAAAAGCGCAGCTCCATCACAGAGCCAGAGGGCCCCGGTGGGCCCAACATCCAGAAGCTGCTGTACCAGCGCTTCAACACGCTGGCCGGAGGCATGGAGGGCACACCGTTCTACCAGCCCAGCCCCTCCCAAGACTTTGGGGGCACCTTGGCTGACATGGACAATGGAAATACCAATGCCAATGGCAACCTGGAAGAGTCCACCCCTGCCCAGCCCACAGTCCCACAGCCTGATGAGTCTGTCCCCTCCTCAGACGCCAACGATAATGAGCTACCTTCCCCTCAGCCAGAGGAGCTCATTTGCCCACAAACAACCCACCAAACCTCCGAGCCTGCAGAGGACAATAACAACAATGTAGCCACAGTCCCCTCCACAGAGCAGATCCCCAGCCCTGTGGCTGAGGCTCCATCTCCAGTGGAAGAGGAGATCCCTCCAGCAGCTCTGCCCCCTGTCAGCCATCCTCCGGCAGCCTCTGCGGTGAGTATCCTTGCAAGACCCAAGACCAATACCTGGCCTCCCTCAGTGCTTGCCTGGAAGGGCTGTGTATGGGGTCGTCAGAATCAAGTTGTCCCTGTGCCCAGAGTTAGGCTAGGGGTGGGGAGAGGTGATCACACAGACCCAGAGGCACAGAGGACGGCTAGCTGGTCCCCCATGGAGAACAGGAGGAGAGGGAGGGATGAGTCCTGTAGACAGAGGTCTAGGGGGGAGGCCCAGACTCCTCTTAGAACCCTAGTGGGGTCTCTGCTGGAGCTGCAAGTTTGAGCTGGTGGCTCCCTTGGGTATGGCTTCGGCCAACAGTGCAGCCTGCACTGTCTGCCGCAGGGCCTTCTACAGGGTGCAGCACACATGCTGGGACCTCATGGCAGCCATGACCTGGGGCCTTCCACCATCATCTTGTGCAGGTCTCAGCTGGCTCCTTTTTGGGGGTCACGTGGATGTTGAAAACACATTTTCTTTCTGCAGAGTAAACGGACCAACCTGAAGAAGCCCAACTCGGAGCGGACAGGGCATGGGCTGAGAGTACGCTTCAATCCCTTGGCACTGCTTCTGGATGCTTCCTTGGAAGGCGAGTTTGATCTTGTGCAGAGGATCATCTATGAGGTGAGCTGCACCCTGTGCTGTGGGCGGATGTGGTCCGGGGTGGCATCCTTTCACATGCTCTGTGTCCCAGGTGGAGGACCCCAGCAAGCCCAATGATGAGGGGATCACCCCACTGCACAATGCTGTCTGTGCTGGCCACCATCACATCGTCAAGTTCCTGCTGGACTTTGGGGTCAACGTGAATGCTGCCGACAGCGATGGATGGTGAGGGTCCCTGGAGTGTGGAGCACAGATTCGTTTTCCCACCTTCTGAAGGAAAACATGCATTAAAAAAGTATTAGTCCAGGGGGGCCAGGGAGATAGCTCAGTGGGATAAGTGCTTGTCTAGTAAGCACAAGGTCCTGAGTTCAATCCCTGGTACCACCAAAAAGAAAAGTGTTAGTCTGTGTTTGCAGTACCCAGTGATTACATACCTCATGGAGGGTGTGCATGTGCACAGCACATCCGAGACACCTGCTCCGCTCCCGGCTCTTGGAACACACATGTTTAGAAAGCTGGGACACACGTGTGCATTCTCCACGTGCCTCCTCAGTGGCTCCTCTGTGCATCTAGTTCTTCACTCCTCCTCTCAGGCACTCTGCATGAACTCGTAGATGTGAATATATACAAGGCAACCACAAGTCTCTCTGCTGGACACAGAGGTGCTTGATTTAGGTTCCCTTGCCTTTGAGACCAGAGTTCTGCTAGTCTACTGACACTGCGCTATTCGCACATTTAGGTCCTTACATGAAGGCTGCTGCCTTGGCCATATGCACAGCCCCACAGAGCGTGTTGCTCATGTCCATGTTTTCACGTGCTGAGGGTCTGTCAGCTACTCCTCTATCTGTTCCTGTCTCTTTCCCAGAAATTTGTATGTGGCCCAGAAGAATTTGTCGGTAGAAGGTATCTCATTTTTTTCCCCCTTTGTGGAACCAGGTATTGAACTCAGGTCTTTGTGCTTACCAGGGAAGTGCTTATTCCACTGAGCTATCTCCGCGGCCTCTTCTTTAAAACTAGACACTGAGCACAGGCATGACCTCAGCCACGGGCTCCTGGGGCAGGGCATCCCACAAGGAGGCAGCAGGGCGCCGCTGCAGCCTCACTGCTCTGTTCCAGGACACCACTGCACTGCGCTGCCTCCTGCAACAGCGTCCACCTGTGCAAACAGCTGGTGGAGAGTGGCGCAGCCATCTTTGCCTCCACCATCAGCGACATCGAGACTGCTGCCGACAAGTGTGAGGAGATGGAGGAAGGCTACATGCAGTGCTCTCAGTTCCTCTACGGTACGGGGACACCTCCTTCCCTGTGAGCAACGCTACGGGCAGTGGTACTGCTGCAGTGATGCTGCACCAGGGGCCCGGAGACCTGCTGAGGGCTGCGCGCCTGTCTCCTCGGGGTAGTCAGGTCTCATTCCCAAGGAGGGTGCACTGTCCTTCCTCTAGTGCTATAAACATGGATAAGATCCTGCACCAGATGCGGAGGAACGAGGATGGCCCACTGGGCTTCCTGGTGATTCTCAGTGCAGAAGAGCTGGTGTTGGCCCGGCAGCACTGTGCACCAGCGCCTAGAGCACGGCCACTCTGTCCCTGCACTGGCCTGAGCTTGGTCATTTGTCCAGGAACCATTTGATGAGAAGCTCACATCCTGGTGAGCCGCTATAGCTGGAGCAGGAGAGGAAAGGCAAGGCAAGCTCAGACAGGGACTGCGCTGGCCCACAGAGGCCGCGGGTCCCCAGGCATGCACGCACTCAGCAGAGCAGCCGAGTTCTGGTCCTCCTGGGCACAGATCCTTTAGCTGATGGCTCGTGGAGTTCTGGTCAGTACAAGCTTCAAGTTTCACCTGAAGAAGTACCTTATAGGGTAGCACACCTTTCCTGCTGTGCAGAGGATCTCAGAAGTATGGTCAGGTTTGGTGTCTACAGAATTCAGCCAATTGTGGATTGAAATATTTGGGAAAGAGGTTGTGAGTCATGAACACAGACTTTCTTGTCATTATTCCCCAACCAGAACAGCACAGCCACTGTCTGCCTAGCATTTTCACTGCATTAGCCAATGGAAGTCACCTGGAGATGATTTCAAGTTTAGGGCAGATGCCTGCAGGTTATGCATTTGAATGCTACCGCCTCCTGTAAAGAGGACATGAGCACCGGAGTTCCCAAGCTGTCCCCATGGACACCAAAGGACAGCCATGCTGTCTTGCAGGGACAAAGACAGCCAGGATTTGTGCACTTTAAGAGGTTGTGGCTAGGCCTAGAGAAGCACTGGGATGGCCACTCTGCAGCACTCCCATCAGTCTCCTTGGGGCTTCTGCCTGTGGACTGTCCCGTTGGGCTTGACTATTTGCTTTCTGCTCCCAGGGGTGCAGGAGAAGCTGGGAGTGATGAACAAAGGCGTGGTGTATGCCCTGTGGGACTATGAGGCCCAGAACAGCGATGAGCTGACCTTCCACGAAGGAGACGCCATCACCATTCTGAGACGCAAAGATGAATGCGAGACCGAGTGGTGGTGGGCCCGCCTTGGGGACCAGGAGGGCTATGTGCCCAAAAACCTGCTGGGGGTAAGAGGGCTCGGAGGCCCGGCTTCTTCACGTGCAGGCCAGCGTACCACTGACAGGCGTGGTCCAGATCTGGGAACGGGCTGGTCCTTCCCCACTGGGCAGGCTTGGGTGGGCAGACATAGAGCCCTGGCCAAGCGCTACTTGGGGTCTGTGTGTATGGTGGGCTTTGCCAGGAGACGGGGCTACCGCTGAGTACTTCCCCCTCAGGGCTCTGCAGCCCCGAAACATCTGCACTGGATGAGGTTGGGGTGGGGACCACAGGTTGGGGCAGTGCTGATGGCAGAGGCGCCCTTCACTCCAGGCCTTCCTGCCTCCAAGGCACAAGGCAGGGCCCTTTCGGGGCTTGCATCCTGGGAGTCCAACACAGGGCACATAGGAAGTGCTGAGAGCTGGGGTGGAGCACTTTAAATGGGGCTAAGAGGAGAGGAAACCAGAGGTTGGCCTGGTGAAGTTACACATGGTGGTTGTCCACAGTCGGGAGCTCCTGCCAGGAGGGCTGCTCAAGTCACTTCCTGGCCCTGATGTCAATCTCTTGCTCTCCAGCTGTATCCACGGATCAAGCCCCGGCAGCGAACGCTTGCCTGAGCTACCCCTTCGAGCACCCAGGAGCCACTGGACGTGATTCTGCTGTCCCCAGGAGAGCTGCCGCCGGGGCAGCCTCATGGTGCTCGCGTTGGCAGACAGCGTCCGCAATGTGAATCCCCCACTCCCAGGGGAGGCCCTTCCTCCGGTCTCACCATAACTGGGAAAGGTACTTTTGCCTCCAAGACTGAGTTTTCCCAGTGACATAAATCCAAATAAATTCTCAGCTTTCAGAACACCTACCCCTGTCGCCAGTAAGAAGCCCTGTGGTTGTCCTGCCCCCTGGCTGACTGCCAGTGAAGATAGCTCTGACTGCCTGTGCTAGATGTTGCCCCACCCATATCATATTCCCCCTGCCCGCCTTCTTGCCCTCTCTACACCCTTCCCTTTTTTCACCACCAAATGAGTCCAAAGCGTGTACCCTCTAGGGCCCCTGCAGGCTGATTTGGGGGTACTGCTTCCTGCCGGCCCTGGGGCCAGTCCTCCATGCCCCAAGACACATGACCCTGGCTCCTGAGCCTCTGGCTGCACAGCCAGAATTCATTCCCTGAGCGCAGAGAACCTGGGTTCTATGGCACTGTTGGGCAGGTCTTGGGTGGACAGGGCTGGGGCCCGATGGTCTCAGTGCCTGAGCTCTGGGCCATGCAAGACAGGCTCCGTGCCAACCGGCACTGTGGTGGCCTTTAGACACCAAGCTTGCTGCCACCTGGACCACTCCAGACTGCCAGAGCTGCATTGGAAGTGTTTTTCCTCATTAAAATTCAGGCCCCAGGCTTTCCTTCCCACACATGGTCTTGTATGCATTTGTGTCTAAACACTTGGGGATGTATGGGTGCAGCGTGCCATCCTCCGCGGTGACTGAGCAGGATGCGGTACCAAGTGCCCTGTGCCCTGCACTGCTGACGCCGTGTCCATGTGCACAATGAACTGCTGCCTGGCACCTGGCTGCGAGTCTTGTGCTCTACAGAGAGCACAAGCTGGGGCGCAAACCGCCTCCACATGCTTGACAGAGAGGCCAGAGCCTGGTGCGTATTTTCAAAATAGGTTTTAATTGTATGCTTTATATACAAATTGCTATATCATTGTTTAATAAAGTGAGACAGTAAGTGAGAAGTAGAAAACAGGAGGAGCCTTCTGGTAGCGAAGGATCAAAGTGCAGCTCAGCCTCCTCAGGCCGAGTGAGCACGGCCCAGCTTAGGTCTGTGAGGAGGTTGTGCAGAGCGCTGGGGCCTGGGGCCTCAGAAACACGGTACTGTTATGCTGAAAAAGGGTTAGCAGTAGTGCAGCTCAGCCTCCCTGCCTCCAGTAAGACCAACAGGACAACAGAAAGTCTAAGACATGAGGAGCTGTTTAAAGCACAAATAAACTGTGTACACATTGTAGGAAGTGAACAAATTCTCGAGTTGCATTTCCAGCACAAGCCAGGCCGGCCCTGCAGTGCTCAGGAGACGCGCGGCTGGAGTGTGGTCGTGGTGCCTAGACGCCCCCTGCAGTTGGCACACGTGGGAATTACTGGTCCCGAGACTCGTAGAGGAGCTTGGTGGCCTGCAGGGCGACCAAGAGTAAGTGGTGCCAAGCGTGGCCATCCTGCCCTGTGCTCCCCAGTAACCTGGTGCCTTTTAGGGCACGTGGCCCCCAGCAGGGGAGCATCTCCTCGAACCTGCGCCCAGCCCCTGCCCAGGCAGGCACAGTACCTTGTGCATAGCCACCAGCCACGTTGCTGCCGGCCTCTTGCTGGCGTTTGCGTCCTCCCTGGCCATCAGCTTCAGTTGGGCCGTGCCTTCAGACCCTGGCACTGTGTACTCCAAGCACATGCCTGCAGCCCGGGCACTGCCTCCTGGAGGGCAGACAGATACAGGCCCAGCAAGGCCCCAGTCAGTGGTGACAGCCACCACCTACCCTGTGCTGTTTGGGGACACGGTACAGAAGGTCCCAGTTCACAGGGAGGAAAGGCCTATGTTAGCCAGCCTAACGAAATCATATCACTGGGAACGCAGGGGGTCCTGTTCTTGGACAAGCCTCCTGGGACCCATGGGATCCCTGTCTGCCTTCAGGGACCCCACACCTGTTCAGGCTGCTGAGTGAAAGGTCACCAAGCTCCCCACAGAGACCATCCCACCCAACTCAAGGGGTCCCTGCAGCAGCTGAGACTCCTGGAGGAGCGGACCAGCTACTATGCAGCCTCCCCCACCCGGTTCCTCAGAAGAACGCTCCATTCCAAGTGATGCCCTTCTTGCAGATTTCCCGACTTAGTGCTCGGAACCAAAGCAAAGCTGGAGCTGGCAGGGCTGAGCTGCACCAAGACTGGCCTGAGGACTGCGCCTGGGGGTCTCCTGCCCACCCTGCAGGGGCTTCTCTGCTCGGCCTGGGCCACTCGAGCTGCCCCATGAGCTCTGCTGTGACCACTCCTGTCTATGCACACCTGCTATGCTGGGCAAGGCCAGGAAGAACGACTCGGCCCTGAGCTGTGCACATGCTCGGCCTACTCTAGAAGGCCAGGGTAGTGTGCAGCAGCTCAGGCTGCTTCGGTGCAGGGAACTGCACGCACAGTACACACACCCTCATCTGCATGGGAAGACAGGGTTCTGGGACACCCAAGGGTCTAAGAAAACAGAAGAGGACCGATACTCTCAAAGTCGCAGGTGTCAGCAGCCTGAGGACAGGCTGGGCATGCGGCACCTGGCCAGAGACCACCCACTGCCTCCTCTGGCCAGCAAGGGCCATGGCGAGCGTGACCCATGTGCCTCAGGCTCCCCACCCTGGAACTGGCTCCCAGCTTTCCCAGAGCCCGTGTTCACACCAGGTGTCATCAGGTGCTGAGCGCACAACACTGACCTCAGGCAGCCCAGGCTCTGGCAGGAGACGGCGCCACCCCCTGCACCCAGGCTCCAGCCTGGCTGGTATCAACTGCCCTTGAATAGAACATTTTCTTCTGCTGTGACACTTTGTCACAGACCATCTATTGGACACAACCTATTCTATCAATGGGAAGTAGTGACTGGAGCTTCCCAAGGAACCTTGGCATGGACCACACCCATAGACAGGCCAAGTGGCCAGAGAAGACAGAGCCCACAGCATGCTGGAGGACAGGCTGACCTTCAGAGGCGAGCTGGCTCCCCAGGAGGCTGGTGTAAGTGTGAATGTCTTTTTCTACATCAAGAAGATAGGCAGCAAAGGAGAAAAGGAACCAAGAGCCAGTCAGAACGCGGAAGCAAGATGAGTCAGGTCCGGCTCGGGGTGAAGAGTGTGCCACCCATGGGACAGCTGACCTGTGTGATGCTCAGAGCCTGTGCGCTGGCTCCCTGCTGGCCTCTCCTGGAGACCCTGCGGGGAGCCCTGGCTACTGCACTGAAGCCCTGCACAGCAGCGATGAAACCACCTGCACACAGCCAGGCTCCCTGCCTGCAGGCCAAGCCCCCTTGCCTGGTGAGCTCTAAGAAGACAGCCACAAACTACCAGGACCTGCAGAGAGGGCTGGAATCAGGGCCCCAAAGCCTTTGCCAGGGAAGGACACAGCATGTACCTCCAGGGGCAAATCCCTCGGTGAGAATCTGTACTGTGGAGATGTGTGCAATTTCAATTTCACAGTGGCTGGGCCCATCCAGAATCAAGCATCTACACAAGCAGAAGATAACGTCACTATAGCCCAAAGCCCCTGGCAGTGCCATCCAGTGCCATGCAGGACTCTAGGCTCTTACCTCTGGTTGTTGGAAAGACGACATACCATGGTTTCAGGTTTCTCTGAGTTTCCAAAAGTTACAAGGAAGGTAGCTCCTTGAGAGACAAAACCAACATGCAAACGTGACCTGCTTTTATTTCAGTTTGTTTGTTTTGGCAGAACCAGGGATTGAACTCAGGCCCTTGTGCTTGCCAGGGAAACGCTTATTCCACTGAGCCATCTCCCTTGCCCCTTGACCTGCTTTCTATCAGTGATGGTGACCATTTAGCACTCCCAATGATAGCAGCAGCCCCACTGCAGCCCGCATGCTGTGAGCTCGCCTGAGATGGCTCACACTCGAGATGGCTCACACTCTCCCTGCCAGACTGATCCTCCACAGACAAGTGCAGCAGCTCCACTGAGCAAAAGGCAGCACTGGACAAAGGTCAGAGAAGTGAAGCAAAGGGCACTCCCTGCAGCGGCTCACAGAGCTCCCATAGGTACTCCTCGCCCAGTGAGAGTGGGCAGCACCCATCACTAACACCCGACAGTCGCTGCACTCAGTAGCAGGCTCTGAGAAGCACAAAGCCCCAGCCCTAGCGCCACAGGGTCTGCATGGGCTTGAGGCTAGGAGGAGCAGGGGGCACACCTGGGCCTCTGAGGACACCCGCTCACCCCACGTGAACATGGCTCAGAGCAGGGTTCTGCCCTCACTACTACTGCCAGTCTCCAAGGGCCACAGCCCCAAGAAGGCCAGAGCTGCCATTTCAGGCAACATTTCCATCTCAAGAAGAGAAACAACACCACAGCTACTTCTAAATGAACCCAGAAGAAATGGGGAGGGGGTGAGACGTCTAACAGAGCAAGACCCTCTGCCAGGCCATAGCGGGCCACAGAGAAGATGCTGTGTCAGCACGCTTACCACTCAGCAGCACCTTGAGCTGCTTATCGTAGAACTCTGCCTCCCGCAGGGACACCAGGGCGCACTCTGCGCACTGCCGCACGGGGTCCACGAAGCACATGCGACGCAGGGGCACCTTCTGGCTGCAGCACCTGTCGCAGAAGCACTTCCCGCAGCGGCGGCAGTGGTGCTGGCAAGGGGAGGGGCAGTGAGCAGGCCTGGTGCGGCCACACCGCAGGGCTCAGCCTCAGCAGAAGGCGAGGCCTTCAACAGCAGTCAGAGGGCTGCTTCCGCTGTCTAGTGGTCCTACCCAGAATGCCCTGCCTTAGGCTACCATGGCCAGAACCTGGACAGAGCCCAGGGGCCCACGCATGCGGGAGCTGCACAAACTCTCTCTAGACTTCATCTGCAGTGACCCCTCACTGCCCATCCCTCCCAAGGCTGTGGCTGTTGGAAAGGGGTGCAGTGTATCAGGTCCAGCCCAGGCTGACCTCCCCTGCAGCTCACCTTCCTGGTGATGAAGTCAAACTTAGCTTCACACTGCATGCATCTTGAGCACTAGGAGAGAGGACAGTCAGATACTCAGGCAGGGCCAAGAGGTGACAGAAAGATTGCTGAGAGAGCCAGCCTCCCGCCCCACATACAGGGGGCCTGCAGCAGCAGGACAGTATACCAAGCTCCACGCCCAGCTCAGGGTGGCAGGGCTCCCTCCACTATCCTGCAGCCGCAGTGCCCCGTGGCCAGGCCAGGGAGCCAAGGGCTTGGGGCCCGACTTTCCCCCAACAGAGTCCACACCACAGCGGATCAGTGGCAGCTGCCCTCTCAGAAGAGCAGAAGGTCAGTGCTGTGCAGAATCACAGGGTTCCGTAGCAGTTTACCTACACCAGGGAGGGCCACCCCATGTCCTGAGTGAAGGAAACAGGCAAAAGAAGGCACCTCCAACAGGAGCCCAGAGCTGAATGTGAAACTGCTTCTGGGATTCACTGTGTGCCCAGACAGGGCCTCTAGGGCTTGAGGGGCTACAGCAGAACTCAGGATGAGGGAAGTCTGATGCAGCTGGACACCAGGCTGGGGACACCCCAAAGACGCTCCCTTGGGGCCAGGGAGATGGCTCAGTAGAAGAAGCACTTGCCTGGCAAGTACAAGGGCCTAAGTTCAATTCCTGGTTCCAAAAAAAAAAGGAAACAAAAAGACGCTCCCTCAAGCAAGAGTGAAGAAGGGGGATGTGGAAACCCACAGCCAGGGGTCCCAGCCTAGACTTTTGGCAAGAGAATTCTGTACACTCAACCCTGTACAGCAGAGTGGTGTCTCCTGGTGTTCAAGACCAAACCATGCACAAGGCCTGTACGAAGCAGTGTTTCCTAGCAATGTCTAAGGCAGAAAATAGATGTATTCTCCAGGGATAATGTCTCCAAATACACCAGGCCCTGGTCCTGTGGCCACCAGGGTCACTCTGACTTAAGGAGTAACCCACCCATGAGCACCATGATGGCCCCGCCCTCAGGGCCCCTCTGTGGAATCCTGTGTACTGCAGGACTGGCCTTCAGAGTGACAAGTGCAGAGTGCACCCCCTCAGCAGAGCCCCAGGCCACCACAGCCCTGGCGTTGGGTTAATAACCCCGTGACAGTGTGAAGGGGCCCTGTGCTCAGACAGCTCCCTCCAGGAGCGTGCCCCTCCCCTTCCTGGTGAGAGCCAGAGCGGCACCAGAGGCGCCCAGCCCTCCTGCTGGGCACAGGCGCTCAGGTCTTCCAGCCCAAGCTGGAGGGCTGTGCTCCCTGACAAGGCACAGCACAGAGGCCTGGGGTTGCCACCACTGCTGGGCACCTTCTGCTACTTGGCACACAGCAGCGGCACCCCTGGATCTGCCCAGGTTGCTACCACCCTTGTCACTGCAGTCACCCAAACAGAAACACATGGGTGCTCCTCGCTGCCCTCTCGGCCATTCCAATCAGCAGAGTCCAACACTCCCCTTCCCCATCCTCCAGGGAAGCCCCCCAGGCAGACCATCGGGATGGGAAGCCATGCCACCCTTCCCACAGCACATGTGGACCCAAGGCAGTGGCTGCCCTCACACCTACGGCCCTCAGCCACACGCACTCCACAAGAGCAGGGCCAGCGGGGGCTCTGAGGAAGGTCCCCTCCCTCCCTGCACTCAGCTGGGTCAGGACAGACACAGAGGTGCCTTGGAGAGCAACCCCATGGGAGGAAGCTTCATCACTATGCCAGAGCCCCTGCCCCTGGTGGGGCAGCCTCTCACTGTCCTCTGCCCTGGTGTGGCTGCTACCCACCCCATAGGCAGCAGGGCACACAAGAGGCCTCCGTGCCCGAGGGACAGAGGTCGGCCCACCCTTGGAAGCACAGCTGCCCGGCCATGACCACGTGTACGTTCCCTTCAAGACACACAGCCACAAGCTCTTCATCACGCACACCAGGGTGCTTATCAGAGAGTGCACTGAATTTTCAAGTAACTTCCTATTCATTTTATTAGTGAAGTTTATCAAATTTCAAACAGAAATAACCTGATAATAAAATAATGAAATAAAACTGGTGAAGATAGGAGAGTAAAATTCCTGCCACGCAACCAGCCTCATGCCTGTAATCGGCCTCACGAGCCGGGAATCTAGTGACAGCTACTGGAAGCCTATGCCACCCTGCATGGCTCAGGTCTCCACTGTGAGTGATGGCTATGACAGGAGGCCAAGAAGACACCCAAGTCCAAAGCCCCAGCGTGACTCCTCCGACCCCAACAAGCACAGCAGACGTGTCCTGTGTCAGACACACCAGGCAAACAGAGGCTGCCCCAGCTGTCCAGCATGACACAGTGGCAGCTTGGGGAGACAGAGGCAGAAGCACAAGCTGCAGCCTGAAGGGAGACAGGAGGCAGAGTCTACTGCCATCCCTTGGCTAGGGCAGACCCTGGCCCTGGGACACACAGCAACATGCTGTACTGCAAGCAGGAGCCCACTGAAGTAAGGAACTCAGGCTGCCCTTCCATAGAAATTATCAGGCAGAGATCGAGGACCACTTGAAAGCAGAGTGCACAAGGAGAAATGGGACGCACTTGTCCCAGAATGAAGGGGTGAAGCCTGGGAGCAGGGCAGTACCAGCCTGTCTCTAGGAGTGGGGGTCTCATTTGTCAGAGGTGACCCAAGCGCTCTTCAGATCCGCTCAACTTGCTCCTTTAGCTCAGGAGCAGCCCACTCTGCATCAGCGAAGGCCTGGTGGACTTTCAGCATCCTGAGGAATTTGGGGGCGATGGGTCTGGCAGGCTGGTGCCTGTGTTAAACCAGCTGCTGATGTGGATCGCCTGAGAACTTCTCTGGGTCCTGGGGCTGCAGCCTTCTTAAACGTACAATCTTCTGTGTGAGTGCCTCCTCTCTTTCCGCCTTTTACTTCTCCTGTCCTGTCTCAGTGGCATGTAATCTCAAGTCACTCAAGAAGCTGAAACCACAGGATCATGAGTTCGAAGCCAGCCTGGGCCACTTAGCAAGACTGTCTCAAAACAGAAAGGGAAGCTCAGTGGTGGAGCACTATGTAGAGGCGTGAGGGCCTGAGTCCCAACTCCAGCAATGAGGGGAAGAGAGGAGCTGTCCTGAGGAGCCCTCAACAGGGTCAGGAGGGGAGCAGTCCACCAAGCTGTGCCTAGGCCAAGGACCCAGGGCCAGGAGACAGGCTATCTGGAAACACCACAGGTGGGGCAGGGCACACAGTGGGACAACACAGGCTGGCGCTCCCCAGGCTGCAGACACAGGATGGCCCCTCCTTAGCCACCACTAGCCTCCGTGTCCTTGGTTCTTCACATGTTAGTCAATCAGTTATAAAAAGTCTGTTATATTGTATATGGAACTTCCAATGCATTGGTACTGACAATCACTTTTCAAAGGCAAGAGCATAATTCCTACAGGTGGATAATCCCAGGAGCAGACAGGCCTGGCCCGAAGGAGTGCTCAACTAGCTTCTTCACAGGGTGCTGGCTGGAGGGCAAGGGCAGGCCCACAGCATCTCAGCCCTGGCAGCCAGCAGAGGCCCAGCCCCAGGAGCCAGCGACCTCTGTCGGAATGCAAAGCACTCAGCCAGCACCAGGAACT
Organism: Ctenomys sociabilis; assembly: GCA_004027165.1. Lineage (NCBI taxonomy): Eukaryota > Metazoa > Chordata > Mammalia > Rodentia > Ctenomyidae > Ctenomys > Ctenomys sociabilis. The sequence goes on from PVKA01001479.1 coordinate 111,407, forward strand.
CCAAGCACTCCTGGTTCAAGGCAGAATGCCCAGGGGGTGCTGGGACCTCCTGCTAGTTCAGAAGACCTCACCCACCCTGCCCGCTTCATCCTTCCCAAGCTTCAGAGCCAGCAGCAGCTGGGCCTCGGCTCCCAACGCCCTGCGGCATGAGTAGGCCCTGGCCCCCCCTACCCAGCACAGCAGAGCCACAGCTGCGGCCCTCCGCCCAATTCCTGAAGGCCTTGCCCCCTCCAAGGCCCACCTGGCCTCCTCCAGCCCCAGTCACCCCTTCACGTCCTGACCCTGAGGTGTCAGCTCTTCCCCCACAGGCACGGGACCACCCAGGTCTCCCCTCCACGGGTCTTCCTGGCCTCTCACATCCCCTCCCAGGACGGCATCTGCCTGCCCAACTTCGTGTCTGCGGCTCAAAGAAAGGCAGCTTAAGAGGAAAAGTGGAAGAAGTTCGGACAGGCCCTCAGGAGACAGCAAGAGGCCTGGAAGAGGTCTGCTCTGGCCGGCCAGAAGACTCGCGCTCAGCCCAGCATGGAGGCACACACCTGCAATTCCAGCGCTCTCGGGAAGCTGAGGCAAGAGGATTTGCCCTTAAGTTTGAGACCAGCCGGGACTGTAAAGTAAGTTCAAAGCTTGCCTGATATAGGTCAAGATCCTGACTCGAAAATATAAAAGAGGCTGTTTAGGGATTTTATCTGGCACATTTGGAAAAAAGAAATCTAAAAAAAAGAAAAAGAAAGAAATGTAAAACTGGTCGAAGTCGCCGGCAAGGCCGAGGAGCCTCCGCCCCCAGCACCCGAGCCGGCCGCCCCCCACAGGGGCGGCCGCACTCTGCCCACCAGCCTGTCCCGTCTGCACCGACCAGCGAGTTGGTGAATCTCTTCGCTCGGCCTCAGACTCATTGCCGCCCGGGAGTCACTGTGGAAGCGACACACGTTCACCTCCCGCCCTCTCCAACCAGCACCTTCGCAGCGGCGGGGTCCCCAGGGGGGCCGGGCACTGCGCGGGCTCCGGCCCCTCTCTCTCGGCCCCGCACCCTCTTCGTGGAGCCCCGTTTTCCCCGGTGCCCTCTGCGAGCAGCGGCCAGGCCGTGGCTGCACCGGAGAGCGCGGAAGCAGCTGGCCGGCGCCGGGGCGGGGTCGCAGCGCCCAGCGCCTCCGGCCGCGAGGCTCGGTTTCTCCAAGCTAAGACAGCCGGGGCGGTCGGCGAAGCGCCCCGCTCGCCTCAGAAGCGGCGAGCTGCCGGGCGCGCGCTCGGGCCCTGTCGGCCGCGGGGACCCGGCGCCCCGCCTGACAGGTGCGCTCGGCCAGCGAGTACCCCCGCGCCGGAGGACGGGGTGCCGGGGAAGCGGGCAGGGCGCGGCCGGGCCTGGAGGGCGGGAGAAGCCCGCGGGGCCGGGGCTGGGCCGCTCCGGGACGCCAGGGCCAGGACGCACCTCCTTGTCCGGGACCCACTGCGGCTCCTCCAGGCCGAACGGGCTTCCGAAGGCTCGGTGCTCGGGTACCATACGCAAGCCACTGGGGGAGCGCACCAGCTTCTTGGCGTCGCGGTGCGCGGCCACCCCCGAGGACATGTCGCCACCTCAACCCCGCTCGGCGCCGTCCGCCCTCGGCCCCGCACCCCGCCGAACAACTCCGCCCCGCCCCTCCCCGCCCCGCCCCTCACGGCTGACAGCGCCGGCGCCCAATCATCAGCCTGCGATTAGAGCTCGGACCAATCGAAGCCAAGATTCCGCCCCGTCACGGTCCTTTCCAATCCGCACAAGGGCCCCACCCGTGCCTCCGGGTGCGGGCCGCCCCTAACGAAACGATTGCGACTTTGGATTGGTTAATTCGGCAAGGCACTTACGTCTTTTTTTTTTTTTTGGATTGGTGTGGATGATTCGGGGGCGCCCGGCGCTCATTGGAAGAAAAGGCTGAGAGGGGCGGGATGGCGCGAAGAGACTTAGCTGAGAGAGAGAGCGCGGGGTAAGAGCGTGGGATTCTTCATCACCGGACAGCGGAAAAAGTGGGGCCGCGCGTTGGGCGGGAGCAGGAGGCACAGCGTAGCGGGTCGGGCCCAGAACGGGACGGAGGGGTCGGCGGGGGTCAGAGGGCCTCGGGCAAGCGGATAGGCGGAGCTCTTGCTAAACCGGCACTGCCGGGTGCTGCGGAACCCGCCATGCCCAGGCCGCAGGGGGTGCAGCTCCGAGGGAGCTTGGTCTCTGGGTTTGTTATGGCACACGCGTGGGGCAACTGAACACAGAACCTTGGCACCGCAGGACCCAGCTGGGTCCCACAAAGTCACTAACTCCCTGGCTGGGCTGGAACTTGCAGTCCTCCTGCGTGCTTGTAGGAAGCTCCCTCTGCCCCAGGTGACTTAGACCATGCTGTGGGCTCCTGTCCCCTACAATGTCTGTCCAGCCCGAAGGGTGCCAAGCGCGGGTGGCATTGTCACATCACTTGCCCGATACTAGGAGGGAGTCTCAGAGCCCAAGGCTACTGCTTCTCCCTCAGCTGAGCCTCGCCTCACCCAGGTCTCTGAGCACTTCCTCAGGGAGCCACGGAAGGGGGAGGCTCCCGCCAAGTCACCCACAGCCCACGGTCGCCTCCCAGGTCAGACCCACCTGAGGGACACAAGGGATACTGCAGCTTTGTGAGCCCAGCGTAGGGGCCTGAGCTGCGGGACCCATGTGGCTGTGGGTGAATTAGGCACCAGGGAGGCTACTTGGCCATAAGATAGATGCCTTTTTGTGTCTTAGGGGATGACCGGACACCGCCGTGGTGGTCAAGACATGAGCACAGGAGCCCTTAGGGTCAGAGAGCCAGGCTCCTGAGCTGCCGAGCTTTGTGGCCCTGGCCTTCCCCAGAGCATCCCGGCCCAGCACCGTCCTTCAGCTGCTGCTGCCCAGGGAAGCCCTCGCCCACAAGGACATGGAGCTGGACCAGCTGGACCTGAACCCCAGAGTCCTGGCGGCCCTGAAGAGAGGTGGGCTCCTGTCCCATGAGAGACACATCTCCTGTAAACCCTGGCACCCAATGATCCTGATGGCAGGATCTGCCTAGCACTGTCCCTCTGCTGGCAGCCCACATACTTCTGTGTGCCTTCAGAAATGGCCCCAGACTTCCCCGCTCACTGAAGCCTGAAATGGCAGCCGCTGTTTTCTCTGGTGCCAGGGTGAGCCCAGGAGCCTCGCGCTGACTCTCTCCAGCCCCTTTATTTTTTTTGTACCAGAAATCAAACTCAGGACTTTGTGCCGCTGAGCTGTATCCTCAGCTGTTCTTAACTTGGTTTTGAGGCTAGGTCTCACCAAGTTGCCAAGTTCCCCAGCCTGGGCTCAACCTTGCACTCTTCCTGCCGCACCTGCTGAGCTTCCTTTGTAACCCTGGCCGAGTGTGACCCGCCTGCCACGCAGGGCTGTGGTTCTGGGCCTCCCTCCCATCCTCATATCTTCCAGGGTATCCGTTGGGAATGCGGAACATTAGGGTTCTGCAGATTACACGTGGAGCAGCCCTGAATGCACATGGAGGGGCACCGCCTCCTGAGGACAGACTGGCAGGGTCTTGCTGTTTTGCTAATTTGCTCTTGGCTATTTTCACAGTTCAGGCCTCATGATCAAGGAAAGGTCGCTGCAGCTGCAACCAGGCCTGCAGTTGGGTATGGAGGGGGAACAGGCTCTGCAGGAGTGCTTTCTCTTACCAGGAAATGAACTTTGCCTGGGGCACCAGCAGGGCCCAATGCTAGTTCTCCAGTGCTGGCAGGACCTCCCCACCCCCCAGCCTGCTTTGATTGAAAAGTGCTGTTTGGCCTTTTGGTCTTCCTCATGGGTCTTTTCTTCAGGGTCCTGTTCTCTGTTCTCTTTCTTACACAGTCTGAGATTTCTCTGCCAGGACTTTTGGAGCCTGTGTCCCGAGGGTGACCACATAGGGGCAACTTGTGTCTCTGTTCGTGCTAAGCTGTAGTCCCTTTTCTGCCAAGGTACTACAGAGTGAACCCAGGCCCTCACACTGGCTACAGCCCCAGTTCTGTGTATCTTTTACTTTTATTTATTCACTAAGTTTTCCAGGCTAGGTTCAAACCTGCAATCCTCCTACCTCAGCCTTCCTGGGTGCTGGGACTACAGGTGTGCGGCATGCCTGGCTTGTCCCTCCTAAGCACCTTCCAGAGGACCAGGATGACAGTCACTTGGGCCTCCTGAGGAGGACCTGGCCCACTGCCTCCAACCGCCTGTCATTCTCAGATCTCCTGGAGTGTCTGGTGATTGGCCCAGGCTCCCAGCACTCGGCTCACTGCCCTGTAGCTGCCTGTCACATGTGTCTGGTGTGGCCCTGTGATTGCAGCCAGACTCAAGACTGTGAAGGAAGTCCTGCGCATGTCTGCACCTGACCTGCAGAGACAAACTGGCCTGTCCAGCCCTGATGTCCAGCACCTGTTGACAGCAGCCGCCACCTACCTTCGGGGCCACTGCGTGCTTACAGGTGGGCGGGCAATGATGCCATGGGAGTGGTGCCAGCCTTGCCAGTCCTTCCCTGTGGGATGGTGGTCTAGCATCCACAGGGGGCTCCAAGCGGATGGAAGCACTGAACCAGCCTCAGGGCCTTGGGCTGTGCTGCCACCTGGGAGGCCAGGCCATCAGAGGGCCCTGCCACGGTCCCTGTGGCATAGACTCTGCCTCAGCAGGACTGGGTCTCTGTCCTCTGGGAACCCCTTACACCCAGCGGCCTTAGGGCCGCTCCTATCTGCTGTCACGTGTGTGGGGCCAAGTCACTGCGTGACTATGGCTGCTAGTGTGAAGACGTCCACCAAATGCCACCAGCTAGTACCTGGGTACCAGGCCAGACACAGGAGAGGAGAGTCTGTTCCTCCAGCCCAAGTTTCACCCTGCCCTCACCCAGGGTGCAGGTGGGAACCCCAGGTGGCCTGGCAGCCCTCAAGGGACACAGGTTTCCTCTTGGTGGCACCTTCCACGTTCTCACCTGGCTCCTGGGGCTGAGGGCTGCTGCATGCGGTTCCCACACTTCCTCCAGGATTGCAGACGGGCCCAGCTCTGCTCATGCCACGGGGTGAGGCAGTGGACCCTTCTGTGCTGTGCTGGCCACACCTGGGCCATCAGCTGGGTCAAGGCCTCTGGGGTCACCCCATGTGACCACGCTACCTGTCCCCACAGCACTACAGCTTTACCAGCAGAGGGAGCGCTTCCCCGCACAACACCAGCGCCTGAGCCTTGGCTGCCCACGGCTGGACCAGCTCCTGGGAGGTGGGCTGCCCCTGGATGGCATTACAGAGCTGGCTGGCCGCAGCTCAGCAGGAAAGACCCAGCTGGCACTGCAGCTCTGCCTGGCTGTGCAGCTCCCACGGCAGCACGGCGGCCTGGAGGCTGGTGAGTGTGTGGGTGGCTGGCCCTGCCCTCCTGCTGGCCCTCCAGCACGGCTGCTGAGCCACAGACTCCAGAAGGGCCCTGCCCAAGCCTCCCGCCAGCCTGGCTGTCTCTCACGCCCACAACATGTGTCCTTCTCTGTTTGTCCTGCTATCCAGCATAGGCCCAAGGCTTCCCTCAAGCAAGACACTTGGGAAAACTCTCCTCCCACAACCATGAACCTGGTCCCTTTTAAGACAGGTTCTATGTTGCCAGGCAGGATTTACGCACTGATTCTCCTGCCTCGACTTCTCAGTGGCTTTGGCAGGCTCTCCTCAGGGCCCACATCCTCCACAGCAGGCAGGACCTTGCACTGTCATTTTTCCTGGTGTTGTCCTGAAGCACAGTGGTTTCCATCTTAAGCCATGTTTACTTTTCTTTGAAGATTACGTGGCTCATGGCCCGTTTCTGGAGTTAGCTGTGTAAGTGGCAGTGCTCACACTCAGCCCCTGACACGCAAACACCCAGTGATCCCAGCACTTGGGGGAGAAATTTTTCTTTCCCCACTGGCTCATCTCGGCATCAGCTGTTTTTGGTTTTTTCTTTTTTCTTCAAGAGCAAGCGCAGCCTGGTCTTGAACTCGTGGCAATCCTCCTGTATCAGCCTCCCCGGTGCTAGGGGTACAGGTGCATGCCACCACGCCCAGCTCCCTCACGTCACTGGGAGCGCACTTGCCTATACATGTGGGCTCACTGTGGTGGCCAGGTTCTCATCAGCTGCAGTCACTTAGTGTCTGGGGCACTCAGGACATGCTTTGTGGCTCATCAGTGGCCCAGGACACTGCTGCTCAGGGGACCTGGAGTGTCCCCAGCAAGGGAGCATCTACAGACCCCCCCTTGGCTCTGGTGGTCCCCATATTCCACACATCTGGCACAGCGCCTGGTGGGAGGCACAGCAGTGGGGGGAGCAGAATGTATGGGCGCGGCAGTGCCCTGTGGGTGCCCTGACTCTGCAGGTGCCGTCTACATCTGCACGGAGGACGCCTTCCCCAGCAAACGACTGTGGCAGCTCATTGCTCAGCAGCCACAGCTGCGAGCAGACGTGCCAGCCGAGGTGGTCCAGAGCATCCGGTTCGGGGACCGGATCTTCATTGAGCATGCTGCCGACGTGGTGAGTACCCTACGAGCCATGCGGCAAAGTGGGGGCCTTGTGACTCATGGCAGAGGTCAGGGATGGGCTTAGAGGAGGAAGACAGGTGGCCAGCCCACAGGACAGCCGTCCAGCCATCCGGATGAGGTCCTAGTGGAACCCTTGCTAGCCTGTGGCGCGGCCTGCCCCAACTCCCAGCCAGCTCACCTGCTGCCTCCACTACGCCCTGGCAAGGGAGGTGCAGCGCCCATCTGTGAGACAGCAGAGCTCCACCTACTGTGCCCCTGGAGTGGAAGCCTGGGCAGAGGTGGGAAGGTGCCCACCCTCTACGCACAGCCCATAGTTGTGCACTGCTGAGAAGAAACTGGAGTGACGGATGAGGGTATAAACTTTTACTTTTAAAAACTTTACAGTAAGGTACATTCTCACACACGCAGGGTGCGCACACACACGCAGGGTGCTAACATGAGCAGTGACGTGACACGAAGGCCCAGGCAGGTTCAGCACGGGGTCCTGTGCGTGGCCCCCAGAGGGGCAGTGTACCCCTGCTCTCCTTCCACCCAGCCACTCCAAGGCCTGGGGCTGCAGGGGTGGTTAGTGCGGCCTGGTCGTGAGCTCTGTGGGCCCTGTCCTTGCCCTGGCCACCATGGGCAGCTCTGGATTGCTCAGAGTGGCTGCAGTTGCATCTGTGTCTTACAGGAGGCCAGCAGGGTTCACTGTGGGAGAGGCCGTGGGTCAGCACCCAGAGCCTGGCCCTGGCGGTGTGGACGGAGTACCCGGGCACCCTGGCCGCCCGTGGGGAGCCCTCAGCAGTGCAGACACTCACGTTAGTGCTAGCATCTTCCAAGCTGCTGCTGTCATTCTCCAGGCACAGAGGCTCTGCTGGGGGCACCCTGAGGAGAAGCACAGACCTTGTGTCACCTGGGCTGGACCCACAGTGACACCAGGGCTAGGACCCTTGGCTGTGTGCCACTTGAGAGTATTTCCTGTACCCACCCCCCGCCACTGTCTCCCCATACTTTGCTGCTGGATTGCCTGGCCGAACCAACCCAGCTCTGGGTCCTAGGGCATGGCAGTCCCAACATGTGCAGGTGGCCAAGCTGTGACAGGCCCCATTTGGCCAAGAGGGGGACAGCAGAGCCACCTCAAGGGGTGACTGCCTGCCAGGGCAGAGAGGGTAGCAGGCACTGGCACATGGCTGAGGGTGGGTGAGCAGGGGATGGCGAGGATGCAGGAACTGTGGTGTGGCAGTATCCCATCACAGGAGGCAGCCAAGCAGACAGGGCTGTGGGTCAGAGGCAAGGTGACTGCTGCGATGCACACCCACCCCCACAGGACACCTTGATGGAGTGTGTGAGCTACAAGGTCCCTCCGCTGCTGTCTCGGGGCCTGGCGCGCCTACTGGTAGTGGACTCAGTGGCAGCCCCGTTCCGCTGTGAGTTTGACAGCTTGGACTTTGCGGCCCGCGCCAGGCACCTACAGTCTCTGGGGGCTACACTGCGCCGTCTCAGCAGCACCTTCCAGAGCCCTGTGCTCTGTATCAACCAGGTGAGCACAGGTGTAGGACAGCAGGGCCACTGGGCCTGGAGATGGCCACCATGCCCTCCTAGGACCCCACACTGACCCCCATGCTCTTGCAGGTGGCAGAGGCTGTGGAGCAGCGAGGGTAAGTGTGGGCCGCTATGCACAGGGCAGGGCAGCCTTGAACCCCTGACCAGCAGCGTCCCCTCCTGTGTCCCAGACCGCAGGACGAGCACCTGTGCCCAGCCCTTGGCATCACCTGGGCCAACCAGCTCCTCATGAGGCTGATGGTTGACCGCATCCGCGAGGAGGCTGCACTAGGCCCATGCAGCCGCCCGGCCCGGACCCTGAAGGTGGTCTTTGCACCCCACCTGCCCCCCTGCTCGTGCTCCTACACGGTCAGTGAGGAGGGAGTGAGGGGAACCACAGCCTTGGGACAGAGGGCAGCTACGCAGCAACCCAGCCAAGGTCGTAAGAGCCCAATTCTGACCAAGTGAGAAGTGGTTCACATAGGTGCAGGCATTGAGCTTGCTGGGGTCTCCCATGACTGCAGCACCAGTTCCTCGGACAGACAGGTTGTTAGGACGGGGTGCTGGCTCCACCTATGTTATCAGGCCTGAGCACCTGCCCCACGTTCTAGCCCCTGGGAGAGATGGCTCACCAGGGCCCATGGCTTCCAAGGTCTCTGCAGGGCCATCCTGGGTGCAGAGGGCTACTTGTGCCTCATCCTCTCCTGTCTCCCTTAGTGCCCACCCAGGACAAGGAGAAAAGCCTTCCCCAGCTACCAACACTTCCTACAAAGTTTATACCTAGGTCCCTGCAACCTGGCCCAGAGGCCTCTGGGGCCCTAGTGCAGGTGGAAGAGACTGAGCTGGACTCGGTCTCGAACTCCATCCAGCACACCCTTCCCCAAGCCCAGCCAGGCAGTAACGGTGCTGCCACCTGTGCCCCAACCGAGCCAGAGCGCCAGCATCCAGCAGTGGGACCCTGGCGGAAGCCCTGTGACCAGGAGCGCTCAGTCTGTGCCTCCAGCAGGTGCACAATGGGCTGCACACCGCAGCTTCCAGCCTGTTGCTCAGGAGCCGCTGTCTGCCAGGTGCTGCCACAGACCTGTGGTTTCTGCACTTTGGGGAAAACTGAGCCATGCTTTGTGGCAGCTTGTTCCACACATGGCCTGCATGGGAAGTGTCCCAGGTCTGGACAGAGAGTGGTGAAGTCCTTGCTGGCAGAGCTAGGACTGCTGTCGAGGGATGCAGCTTTTGCAACACTGTCTATAAGTGTAGGGACTTGAAGAAATAAACGTTTCATTTTGGCAACTAAATATGGATAATTCTGAATGATTTTCCAAGCCCCCAGATCAACAATTAGAAAATAAACCAGAACTACCCACTCGGGGGCCCTCCTCCTGTCCCTCTCTTGGACAGGAGCCTTCTTTCCCTCAATAAATCTATTTTGCTCATTAAAAAAAAAAGAAAGAAAAGAAACCACAGGGGCCAGGGAGATGGCTCAATGGAATAAGCGCTTCCCTGGCAAGTGCAAGGGCATGAGTTCAATCCCTGGTTCTGCAAAAAAAAGAAACCATAGCACTCCTTCTGTACCTCTGGGGACAGCTACCCAGCCCTTGTGTCCTGGAGGCCACAGCGGCCTGAGACAACCACCCCACAGGACACCTGACAGCACTGAGCCTCACCTGTACAGTGCTCTCTGGTCACAGCTGTGCAGTGTGAGCAGGTGACATGCCTTCTGAGGATCTGCCATGCAACCGTGGCAATGGAAGACGGTAAACACACGCACCCTTTGGTTAAACCCCACATTTCCAACGGCTTGACATGCATTCTGCGGTGCTGGTAGTGGAGCCAGGGCTCAAACACTGAGCTGCATCCCAGCCCAGAATGCTGAAATCCGAGAAAATAATCCCTGGAAACCCAACCCCTAAAGCGAGTGCCTCCAGGGCAGCAGCCCCAAGTTGCTCCCCACGCCAGGGACCTGTGGGAAGGCGTCCGTCAACACCAGGCACTGCAGGTCAACGTCCACCTGTCTGCCACTCCACACGTCTGACAGCAAGTGAGAAGCGGTGTGGCTCTCATGACACCCATCTGCCCTGGAAGTGTGGTGTCACTGCCAGCACAGGCCAGGCCAGCTCCCCACATGGCAGCCTGGTCTTTGCCTGGCTCAGTGAAGGCCAGGTACATGAGCTCCCAGCCAGCTGGGGCTGACCAAGCTCTCCTGCAGGCTAGTGTGTTTTCCCGTGGTGCAGAGGACTCTGATTTCCATGCAGCATCAGCCTGGGGGCAGGGGAAGGCCTGGTCTAGCTTGGTGTGTGTGGAGTAGCACCCTCTCCCAGCTGAGGACACAAGCAGTGGCACTGATGCCACTAGAGGCCCGTGACATCCATGTGGAACCCTGTGCATGTGACTGCATGGGAACTGTTGGGATCACCTATAGACAGCCTAGAAACAAGCTCATGGGCCACGGCTGCACACTTCTGGTGGTGCCAGGGTGAAGCTGGAGCACAGCAGGCAGGTGAACACCAGCATGCAGATCCTCTGCCCAAACTGCTGATTCCCCAGCCCCACACCCAGGCAGTGCCACCCACCCCACACGGGGAAACCCAGTGAAAATCAAGTGTCGTCTTTGCTGTGACACCACCTATGCTGCCACATTAACACCAGCTGGCCAGATAGCTCAGCGCACTAATGTGCCTGCTTGCTTAGGCAGAGCGCAGCTGCCAGGGCTCAATCCCCAGCGTGCTCTGCTGGCCCTGGCCCTGGCCCTGCCCCCGGGGCATGTTGAGACCCAATTGAGACTGGGCATGGAGGTGCGTGCCTGTGATCCCAGCACTTGAGACTCAGGCTGAAAACAGGAGAATCACAAGTCCAATCTACATAGTGAGACCCTGGAGACCCTGTGCTAAATACATTCAAAAAAATCACTACACAATTCAGAAGGACAGTCGGGTTTCAGACTGATAGATGGCTGAGAAACCCTGGAAACACGCTGTCCAAGGACCTGGGGTGGAAGGCCTCCAGTGCCACAAGCCTGTCACCCCATCTAATGTCACCTTTTCAGTTTTACTTTATACATTTGTGATGTTAAACTTAAAGAGACATTAGTGGCTGACAGGAAGTGGCAGCTGAGGTGGGGTGTCGTGCACAGCAGCAGCAGCCCAGGCCACCCCTCACAGAATCCAAGCATGGGCCCCACTGCCCAGTGGCTTCCACCACCCAGGACAGGAGGCTGGCGCTATGTGCAGGCCAGCAGGGTGTCACGCTACTGCTCTGTCCAGGCCCTAAGTGGGCCTGGTCAGTGTGGCTGGTGCTCCAGAGTCTACCACACAGTTGATTTCCATACAGTGTGAAAAACAAATGGGAAATTTACACCTAAGCAGTACCTCCAGGGTACCTCCTTCACATGCTCTTGAGCCTAACAATGCCAACTCTGTGGCCCCAGACCCAAATATTCATGTCTAGATGGCAAGAGATGGGAGGCCTGGGCTGACAGGGTTGCTCCAAGCAGCCAAGACCTTGCCAAGCCCAAGGCCCTGGGTTCAGTCGCCAGCCCCAAAGCTCCATCTGGAATGCAAACCAGTGAGCACGCTGCAGCCTCTTTCTTCACTGCAGGCGCAGAGGAAAGCATGTGCTCTTGTGATGGCCACATTTTGTCAGTTGGATCTGGGACATTAACAGGCCTGCTGGATGTGGGCAACAGTCACCACAACCCTCATGATCAAAGCCACACTAGCTGCCCGGCTTGCACGGCACCTGAGCAAAAGGGCCAGGTTCTAAAGCCCCAGGACTGGCCACATCTGAGGTTTAGAAGAAACAAAACCTGTAAAGGCTGTTTGTGATGGAGAAGAAAGGCCATGAGTATGAAGGTGACGGCATGCTGCACTTGTGTGAGGCTGGGGCAGTACAATGCATGTCGCAGCAAGTCAGGCCTGCAAGTCCTAACACCTTTAACCCGTGCTGTGCAGTTTACTGGGGCATGGGCTACACACTCACTGCAGCTGAGTGAAGAGCTGGCCAAACTCTTACAAGATCAGAATCAAATGGCCAGGTCAAGGTGGTTCCTGGGGGAGGGGGAGGAAGGAGAGGGTGGCAGGCACTGGGCACCGTGCCGGCCAGCAGGGTCGAGGCCCGGACGCCCAGAGGGCTGGCACACGTGTGGGTGCACAGGACAAACAAGCAGCACAGCGACTACCTGGCCACAGGAGACACAGCATCTGCTGAGAGTGAGAGACCAGGGACAGAGGCCCCTAGGACGCAGTGGCTAAGGACAGCAGCCTGGGCTATCACAGCCCCTCTGGCCACTGAGGCACCAAACTGTGGGCAGCAGCAATCTTAGCCCAGGCCAAGGACACCAAGAGCAGTGACAGTGGGCCTGCTTTGAAAAAGTAAAAGCAACAAAGGACATAACCCTAACCTCTAACTAAAGTGCTCCAAAGAAGCCCCAGACCTGAGACCACCAGAACCCTGACCTACAGGGTGCCCTTGGTGGCAGGAGGCACCAGGCGGGGTCCCTGCACACAGCACCCTGGAACAGCCAGGGGAACAGGACCAAGCCCGCCTCACACCTGCTGCTGAGACTGGCCAGGTGATGGCACTATGGAGACACCAAGACCAAGGCGCTGGCCTTTTACAGAACACTCTGCTTCTCAAGAACCAGGGCCACTCTGCTGAGATGAAGCCCATGATTCCAGCTTCTAGGGAACATTGTTTTTCTCCCCATACCGGGAGCTGCCTGGGATTTAATAGTCATAGCTAACATCTGATCCTGAAAGATTAAAATTTCAGAGAATTTCAGCCAATGTAATTTATAAATAATGCCTATCTAGAATGAGTAAGCCCCAGTGCCCAGCTCTGTGGTAGTAAACCCCTACTTTTCAATGCAGAGGCTTTCTTTAAACATATTAAGAAAAAAAAAAAAAAACCCACAAATTTTTTTTTTTTTTTTTTTTTTTTTCTGTCTTTTTGAGACAGGGTCTCACTGTGCAGTTCAGGCTGGCCTTAAGCTCACTTTGTAGCTCAGGCTGGTCTCGGACTCACAACAATCCTCCTGCCTCAGCCTCCCGAGTGTTGGGATCACAGGCCTGTGCCACCACGCCCGGCTCACAAATTTTTCAGGGCATCAACCCTTGCAGCTCCTTCTCAGCCTGTCCTGATTGCAGCAGCCATAACCGCTGGGCCTCCCCACTCCGCAGGCCGGCCGGGCCTCTGCAAGGGACCCAGCACGGACGCAGGGGGAGATAGTTACCCGGGGTTCCTCTGCTCGCTCTCTCGTGAACTTCCTCCCTTCAGCCTCCTAACCAGCTTCTCACTGCTGCGTCTAATGGAAGCCCGGAGTTTGCTAAAGGAACCACTGCGCTTTAAAGATCCAGTGCCATCCTGAAAGAAACGTGAACAAGGGTGAAGCTCAGGGCTCCCTGCCCAGCGGCACAGAAGCCCCGCCCCAGCCTGGCTGTCCTGCCACCCTGACAGCACCAGAGATCACGTAAAAGTTACAGAAACTTTCAACAGGAAGCTCATTCAAAGAGCAGCCATCCTGGCCTAAGAGGAGGGTAATAACACTGCTGATCTGCAACCAAGACTGAGGCCAAGGGAAGTAGAACCCACCCGCGAGTGTCGCTAAAATGGAGACCCAGGCAGCGCAGTAGGCCGCACACCTGGCCGGGACAAGGCCCCCAAGGCAGCAGAGGGGCACAGGACGGTTTCCTAAGTATCCCTGATAAACGCAGTTGGAAAATTAAAATGCTTATTTATACAATCAACTAAAATCCCTGAGACACCTTCTGAAAGGACAGGCCAGCTATCCTAACACTTGGAGGAATCTGGACATGTACCAATGCTGGGAGCTCGGGAGCAAGGCCCCATGGGCAGGGTCATGGCAGCACCACGCACAGGCACTGCACTGCGTTCTGTGGGGGACAGGGCACTGAGCAGACAGACACAGACGCAGGTCAGTTGGAGTGAGTTTATTAGAAGTTAGAAAGACAGATACACACATCACTGAGCACTTAAAAGATTAGTAGAGAAAAGCAGAATCGCAGAACTTCACACAGACTACACAGCATATCTACTTCAGCGTGTCCTGGGCAGGCCCCGGGGCAGGGTGTCTCCAGGTCTCTAAGTACCATAGGACGTGCAGCACATGCCTGACTCCTACAGCTCAGCGACTGTCCACAGGTCACCATCATGCCACTGTAGGGACATCTGTGTGACACTAACTACCTGTTATCAGAGGGAACAGCTAATCGCTCTTACTTTAAACTTGTGTAGTACACAGTAAGTGGAGTTTATTAATACAGTGGGAATTACTAAGTACATATCTGGCAAAGCTACATGTATACAGAAATCAGAAACCCCCAAGAGGACAGCAGCACCAAAAGGAACGGCCAGTCAGAGGTGCAGCTCTGCCAAGCTCCTAGGGGCTGCGACACAGCGGGCAGTGCCGGAGAGAGAAGGACGGAGAGGCTGCCCGTCGTGCAGGAGCAGAGGCCCACGGGCGCTAGGCCTGTCGACAGAAAGGAGAGAGAGGTGAGCAAGGAGAGGCAGCCTGCTCCACGGTCCCTTCACAGTATTTCTAGGTCACAGTCTCAGCAACACCGCGTGCGTGGTGCTGTGCCCAGGTGTCTGACAGCAAGGCTGGCTTGCTCTAACAGGCACTGAAGGGTGAGCCAGCGCTTTAGAGAAGGACTGGCACTGGGTAACAAACCCTGACATTTACCGCCAAAGGTTTCACAAGCAATGTATGTAAAGGAAATTTGGCAATGAAAACCACCTAGGATACACAGGAGGGCTGCACACAGAAGACCGACCTTTATGCTTATCCTGGTTCATCCTGCACTGTCAAATTCCCCCTAAAGTCAGGTATGACTTTTGTTCTTCTAAACACACTGACACCTTAGATCTCAGGAATTGTAAGAACTACTGACTTTACGGTCAGCAGCACATAGCATGCAGCTGGCAATCCAGATAAAATGACCTCTGCGGGCAGCAAGGTCCCTGGGTCCTGCCTAAGTGGCAGCTGTCGTCACAGCAGGAGCACAGACAGCAGGGCCTACCCCGCCGCTCGGACTCACCATAGGACGCTGCACAAGTCACTTAACCAGCCCGAGCTTCATTTTTCTCATCTTTAAATGGAAAAATAAAACTTGTTACCAATGCCTCCAGACTAATGGGAAGACAAGAAAATGTAAGTTCTCAAGGTTCTTTGGAAGGGCATTAAGTGCTGCATCTCCTGTGGCTGCTACATCTCAGGGCCCCTGCAGCAGGGCACTCACACACCCCAAGCTGGACCCTCAGGAAACGGGGAATTCACACCTCCCTCCCCAGTGCACAGGGCCCTCGGCACGCGCGCACACACGCACACACATGTGCAGCTGGCTCAGGCAGACTTGGGTTTCAGCAAGCCCACGGTCCCCACCCACACTGCCTGCTGAGCTGCATCTGTCCCTTAGCCATCCATCTACCCCTGTACTTGCCCCCAGGGACCTAAGCCTGAGCACTGCAGGAAGGCGGCAGAAGCCCCAACCCAGACCAGGGCCTTCAAAGCAGGCAGAGCTGGGGGCACTGACACACCTTCACCTGCCATCAGCTACCACATTACAAAGTAGGTTTCTCAGTGAAAACCAACCCTGCAACGTAGTGATTACCCTGGTGATTATCTTGGCATAACAGCTTACACACTGAGGGTTTGCTTTTCCTCTTTGGTATATCCTAGTTGTCTTTCTAGTGTAATTTTTCAAAGGTAAAAATCTATTTCTCTCTGAGGTCCGGCACCAAAAAAAAGAAAAAAATCTATTTCTCATTACCAACGATTCCATTCCCCATTCACCTCTGGTGAGAACTTACTATGGTAGACACTCAGAGCAGCTCAGCATGTGAAGGAAGGAGGCGGCTGAGACTGCAGCTGCAGGACTCCAGACACAGGTGGCACCTGCTGTGGGCTCATGTGGTAAGGGACCTGTGGCCTGTGCCTGGCACATGTACACTGAACAGTGAACACGGACCATCAGCAGCATCACCAGGACCCCATGGCAGAAGGCAGACACACCATGACATGCTCTCATACCCCATGACTGGGGACACAGAACCAGTGATGGCAGAAGAGACTACTCTTGCCCCACTTGCCTCGTCTTTGACCACATTAGCCTTTGGTTTAGACACTCTTTCCTTTTTGTATTTTAGGGAAGGGTCTACAGGGCGTTCAGGATCGCACTACTAGATCGGATGGTAATCCGCCTATTTACAGCCTCCCAAGAGCTGGGATTACAGCA
This sequence comes from Ctenomys sociabilis, assembly GCA_004027165.1. NCBI lineage: Eukaryota > Metazoa > Chordata > Mammalia > Rodentia > Ctenomyidae > Ctenomys > Ctenomys sociabilis. The sequence goes on from PVKA01001479.1 coordinate 127,678, forward strand.
TGGGCCACCATGCCGAGTCTCAATTGCCCTCTCAGCACACCCTGGGGGCGGAGCCAACACAACAGGCCCAGGGATTGAACCCCCGGCCCCTGTGCCTGCTTACAGGCACATTAATCTGCTGAGCTATTTGGCCGGCCCTTAAAATGAAATTTAGGTCGCATTTTCTCACTATAAACATGAACCAAGTTCTTGTTATCATAAATTAAGTCAGTAAGAACAATGAAGCTGTTGCTATAAAACCCACAACCTGAAACCTAAAGTTGGAGTGGCGGTACAGCCTTAACATCTACCTCAATGACCACTTTATTTTGTTATTTTACCTCAACTGTGTATTACTGAACAAAATCTTGATGTATGTGTGAGAGGTTGCCAGGGGTAACCATTTTTAAGATGCCATACAATCTGAGGGAAGTTTTCTCCTAAAACTTTTCTGTCATCAGTACAGAGACAAGCCACCATGCTGTGCTGCACTGTTCGACTATAAACCAAACCATCTTCAGACGGACTCCATTTATCACCTGCTACCTCAGCACAGCAGACTGCAAAGAAGAGCCAGATGGAGTGTGGGCACGGGCTGCAGCCCAGCACACTGTGGAGTTGAGATCTGAGAAGTAACAAGCAGGGCTGAAGCCCAGACAGTTATCAGCTTATCAAGACCCTGTCACAGGGCCAGGGAGGGAGCTCAGTGGCATAAGCACCTGCCTGGCAAATGTAAGGTCCCAAGTTCTATCCCCGGTACTACAAAAAAAAAAAAAAAAAAAAGGACTCTGTCATTAAAAAAAGGGCTAGGTCTACTGCTTAGTGTGAAGGCCCTAGGTTCAATCCTCTACACTACAAAAGGAAAAAAAAAATCCTAAGTGTGCACACTGCAATCACTACCTTATAAAAATATGCTTTAAAAATAAATTTCAATCAAAATCCGGAAGCACAGTGTGCCCTGCCAGAAGAGCCAGGGAGGACAGCCAGGCCAAGGCACCCAGTCCAGGGCACTGTGCCACAACGTTGTCAGGCAAGGGGCACAGCACTGCCAGTGCAGTGTGTGGAAACGGCAGACACTCAAAGGAGCACAGCTGTCACCCAGGCCTGTGGGGAAGGCACCAGGAGTCCCGAAGACCTGGCGCAACTCTGGGCTGGAGATGAGCCCATCACAAGGGCTATGCGAGTGTGGACCTAGAAATACTGTCTCCAGGAAAGCCCCTCCAGAACGTCACCCAGGAGTCACTGGGCATATGGCTTCAGCAGACCAAGCAGCGGGGCCCCTGAGACAAAGCATGCAGTGACCGGCACGGCCACGAGAGGATAGGACGTAGCTCGGACAAGACCGGCACGGGCAGCCTCCCGGGGTTGCTCGTAGTTTGCAGCCAGGCTGGTGCCATCAGAGCAGATGCTGATTGGATGCCTTAGCACAGAAAGAGCCACAGCAAGAAAACAGAGGTGAAGATGGTCCAGAGAATGTTCTCTCTATAATTTTAGCTTCTAACATTTTCTACAACTCCTACTTAACTGCTACAGCTGAATAGAGACCAAAAACATCAAGACTGTAAGAAAGTCCCACACTGTAATCTAACAAAACTGCATGATAACAACTCATCATACTGCATGGTAATGACCTGCATGCCTAATGGAGCTAAATAAACTCTGCATCTGGCACTCCCTGCAAACTCCCAAAGACACCAGCTCAGAACACAGAGAGCATCCACAGGTCACAGGAATTCCAGAAGGACCACTGGCTGCCACTGGGCCTGCAGCTAGGAGCCCTCCCCAGAAGGCAGGGCTGTACAACCTCTCAGGGTCCACCTGGAGGGACGACAGCCAGGCAGCCCCCAGATGGAGAACAGACTGACTCAGGGACTCCAGAGGGGACTAAGAGTGCTCTGGACTCAGCAGGACAGCAGGCACCCTGCATTTCTGCTCATGAGCCGTTCTTTTCAAAAGTAAGTTCCAATTAAACAGCTTCTGCCATGAAGGCAGTGTCAGCAACAAATCCTGAGCAACTGCTCAGGGAGGTTAGGAGCCTGGGTTAGCAGTGAGACAGCGAGTTAGCAGCAAGTTAGTTGTCCAGGTTGTGCCCAGGTTGGTCCCTGAGCACAGTGGTGCTCTACGTGGCCAGGACACTCACTCGGCACGCAGCACTCAGGCAGGGCTCCTTGGAAGGCAGTGACCCTTCCGAAGCAGAGCTGCAGGTTAGCACATGTTAGGACTTACAGAAGCCTCCCTGGCACTGCACCGGAGGAGAGCGGGGCAAGCGCTGGGCAGAGGGCGCCGGCCATGCGCGTGCGTACTTACCCCGTTCCACTCTACGCTCATACTCACTTCCTCCCCTCCATCAGCGCCGCTCTCGTACTTGACCACGTCCGAGCTGAGGCTCTCGCCGCTCCGCCGCTTCTCAGTGCTCTCAGGGTCACTGAGCACTTCAGCCACTCTCTGTTTGTGCACTGTGTCAAGACCCTGGCAGCCAGGTGGGAGAACTGTCAGCACTTCCAGCTGAGCAGAGACTCAGATAATCCCACCGCACTGTGGCAAAGCCCGGCTCTTAATAGTGAAAAGGCAGAAGTTAGCCACAAAAGACTTCCTTTTTTTGGTAATTTTTTTTTAGGGAAGGGTCTACAGGGCGTTCAGGGTCTCACTCTAGATGGGGCTCATAGTGATCTGCCTGCTTACAGCCTCCCAAGAGCTAGGATTACAGGTGCACCACCACCCCCAGACTTACTACGTGGTAGCTACAAGCTTGGGTCACATGGTGCACACACCACCTCTGTAAATTCAGAGCACACTGCACTCTGGAAATTTTCCTCACAGGAAAGAGATCTCCAGTTAATAATTTGTAAACTGAAATACTTAGAAGTCTATCTTGAAATTATCTGGTATACTTTTAAAAAATCAACAGATGGATGGACAGATAAGATAGGTGTGATAAGGGCCAGCCAAACAGCTCAGCGGATTAAAGCGCCTGCTTAGACAGGCACAGGGACCAGGGTTCGATCCCCAGTGTGCAGTGCCTGGCTCTGCCCTTGGGATGCACTGAGATGGCAACTGAGACTGGGCATGGTGGTGCACGCCTGTGATCCCAGCACTTGGGAGGCTAAAACAAGAGGATTACTACAAGTCCCATTTGTGTAATGACACCCTGTAGTCCCTGTATAAAATACATTTTAAAGAGAGAGAGAGAGATGATCTTTCATTTAAAAAAAAAAAAAGATTTAAGAAAAGAAAAAAAAAAAGACTGGGAATGATGGCATGTGCCTGTAATCCCAGCACTTATGAGGCTGAAAACAGGAAAGATTACAAGTCCAATTTATGTAGTAAAATCCTGTAGACCCTTTACTAAATACATAAAAAAAAAATTTTGATAGGTGTGATAAAAATATCTAAGACCTTACTGACATGATCTTGGTGGTACATGCTCACAATCCTAGCACTGGGAATGCTAAACAGGAGGATTGCCACACCTTTGATGCCAGCCTGGGTACAGTGATTAAAGAGTCAGAAGCTACCATCCTCTGAGTTCAATCCCCAGTCCCCTGTCCCCCCCCCCCCAAAAAAAAGAAGCTTACTGTCCTGAAGGAGCAAGGAACCAAAGAACAGAGCCTAAGGAAATCTGCCCCTTGGGATTCCAGCAAGCTGGAGACAACAGAACAGATTCCTGGAGGCAGGGCCTCTTTGTTCCTTTACCAGGGAAGTTACCAACTAGTGAGGTGTAAACTTAAAAGTTTGGTGAATGCCAGAAGAAAGATGTAAACAACAGCTTGCTTACACCAAATTAGTTATGCACATTCCACATTCCTTAGCCTGTTTGTCAGCCCTCAGTAAATGCGAGAAGTTCTGGTGGGTCAGCGATATAAAGCTCAATGAAGCTGCACTAATCTAGTCTTCCCGTCCCGTTTCTTTTGCTCCAACAGGTAACATACAACAGGTGGTGTCAATGTGGAGGCAGCAAGTTAAATTAATTTAAGGGTTGCTGGGCTGCAGGGGCAATGCATGCCCAACGTGAGTGAGACCACTGGGAAAAACTCAGAGTAACGGGCAGTAAGTATGTCCTCTTACCTGGACGCCGCTCAAAGAAGCACGAATTAAAATGAAACCAAAGAGTTTTGAAGAATTATGTTCTCTTATAAAGAGGCAGTGTTACTGGCTACAGCCTAAGGGACAGGTTGCTTTAACCTTAAGTTTGGAAACAAGTTATAAGAGCCCTAGGCAGAGCTGGTCAACTAGGAGAAGCAAGTGTGTGGTCCCTGTGTAACTTGATTTCCTTGGCTTCGGAAACCCTGCAGTCTGACACTGAAGAGTTACAACCCCAGCAGGTGGCAAACTGCTCTGCAATTCACTCTCCTCAGACGCAAGAGGGGAGTCCTGTAAAGGGCATCCAAATTGGTGGAGCGATTAGACATTCCAACTCCACCTTCAATGTTTCCTAAATTCAACCTCTGCCTCCTCGAACAACTAAGCCCTTCGCTCCTCCACATGACAACAAGGGACAGTGACTCAGGCAAGGAAGAAAACTGGTCAGAAGGCTCCACTTTTCCTGTGGTCTCTCAGCAGCACCCACCTAATGATGCAGTTGACGTATGGGACTGGATTAAAGCAAGCATCAGTAAATGAACATAGGCTAATCCCTCATGATTGGGAAATTTTATGCTGTATAGTATTTTGTTTAAATTATGGTAAATTGGATATGAAAAAGGATTGTCAAAAAAAAAAAAAAAAAAAGTAAAGATAAAAACAAACTCCTGTTTGTCCCCCCAACAAGCAGGGTTAGTTGCCACTACGTTAACACAGGACTGCTCTGATTCATTAAACCTGCCCACTGATTTCCAGTATGCTAAACATGCAGCAAAAGAAACAAAACATAGGGCCACCCAAATAGCTCAGCAGATTAAAGCACCTGCAAGGAGGCTCGGGGAGCCTGGTTCTATGCCTGATAGACTGGGCATGGTGGCACACACCTCTAATCCCAGCACTTGGGGAGGCTGTAAACAGGCAGATCACTAGAGTCTGATCTAGTAGTGAGACTCTGAACACTCTATAAACCCTTCCTGAAAATACAGCAAAGAAAAAAAAAAACTGCTACTCTGACTGCAGGTGATCTTGAGTTAATATTGTTTTCTATGTTGCAGCAACTTTAGTGAAACTAGAAGTCAGCCTCTTTATTATGCATATGAGAATTCACACCACACAGCCTAGCCCTATTTCAGCAGGAAACAACTGGATAGATCGTTTAGTTATAGGTAATGTTCTGTCTTCTAAAAGTTCTGTAAAACTTTTCCTATTTCCCTTATTACAGGAATTCCTTATAATCCCCAAGGTAAAAAAAAAAAAAAAAAGTTAAATGTATAAAAGCCAAAAGGAAAAGTTAAATTGAGTTGAAAATGGGAGTCTAGCCGAGTCTCAAAAACCATGCTTATAGATGTACATAGATGCATATTAAAATGTTTTTCTTTCGCTCCAACAGATAACATACAACATGTGGCACCCAATGGGGAAAAGGTAACATATATATATATTACTTTCTAAAACCACCACAAAGAACTTACTGTTTTCTTTTTCTTTTGTCTTGAACTCACAACAATCCTCCTGCCTCAGCCTCCGAGTGCTGGGATTACAGGCATGCGCCACCACGCCCGGCTTCTGGAGTACAGTTTTTGAGAATTTTTTTTAATGTATTTAGTACAGGGTCTTCATGGTCTCAATACACAGATGGGACTCAGTGATACTTCCTGATTTTCAGCCTTCCAAGGGCTGGGATTACAGGCGAATATCACCACGCCCAGTCAATTGCCCTCTCAGCGAGCCCCAGGAATGGGCCTGCACTGCAGGCCACAGGCGCTTCAACCCACTGGGCTGTAGGGCCAGCCCTTGGAGTACTGTTTTAGAATCAAGTCCTAAACAAGACAAGGACACTGCAAAGGTACCACATAAAGAGATGAAATCTTCTAGCTGTGATCAATTAGATAAAAAAGGGGAAAAAATCTTTTAAACTGCAAACAGTCAGTTCTAAGCAGTGGGGTACCCCGGGTGAGGAGGGCTCTGTGCTCCTACCCACTCCCACCCTAGGCTGACCCAGCTGGGACTTTCCAGCCACTTGTACATCAGCACAGAAGGTCCAGCCAGAGGCCCGTGTTCCTGGTATTAAGCAGGAGGGTCATGGCTCTGACTCGCCATGGCTTTACCATTACCTGTGCACATGGCTAGCTGCTCAAGTCCATAAGGCTCAAGATAGTGTTGAAGGCAGCTGAATTAGATAGAAATGTTATAGGCAGTCAGACAGGGCTGGGCCCTCAAGGAGACAGCAAGAAAGACAAGATACCTTTCCACTGTGAGACGATGCTCCTGCTGTGGGCCAGGCCTAGAGACCAAACATCGAACAGATGCTGACCTCCCTAAAGATAAGCATCCAGGACTGACCATCACCTGGAGCAAGCCAGGAAGAGCCACTAATCCAATCCCTGCTGGCTGCCTACCAGATAAACTCGCATTCTATATTCCTGCCTGCTTGCTATGTGACTCGTCCCCATTTGGCCCTGGATTTTATCAATTTTACCTGAGCAATGGCGCTTGTAATCTCATTGACCCACCTCATACCCACCTAAGCAAGATCCTACGTTCTGCACCCACATGGTTTTACTCTACAAAAATCTCTAGAAGAGACAGCTTACCAGAGTAAGCCGCTTGGGTCCCCTGTCTATCCCTCTCTTGGACAAAAACTTTCTTTCTCCCAATAAATATTCTGCTCTTAATCTCCATTTGTTCCTAAAATTCATTTTTTTGGTTTTAGAGAACACAAACTCATCCAGATATCTTTTAGGTTGGGAGTTTCATTCCCCTATGTCAATATTATCTAGTTTAAAATCTGGGTAAAATCAAAACATCCACTGGTCAGAGCTAGAGTGACAGCTGGCACACACAGTGGCTGCACACAGAGGCCATGGCTACAGGGCCAAAGCTCCCTTAGAGCTTTAGGAGGTAATGTGGGCCCCAGAACCTTTTGTAGGTACTAAGACCATTAAGCTGCTATTAGCAGCTCCCAAGCACAGACATCGAGTAAAATCAACCAATGACAGAGTCCTAATGCTAAATCTTCTGCAGGTTTTGTTTGGTGTAATCAAAACAGTTTATTCAGAGAAATCAAAGTTATAATTCTATCCACCCAAACCATTGTTCCCACCGATAACATACAACACCTGGGATATAGTTCAAGGCTAGCCTGAACTTCACAGAGACTCTGTCTCAAAAAGAAAAGACTGGTGGTGGGCCAGGAGTATAAAATTCGCTCAGCCCCTGTATATATTTAAAGAGTTTCACAGGATGCTAGGAAATGCCCAGTTCTTATCTTAGTACCCTGGGATTTCTGGCTTCCAAACTAGTACAGGGCTAAAGACTTGGACATCTTCGCTCTGGCTGACCAAGAAACAGTTTCCCAGCACACTCGATCGCAGAGAGTGTGGACCCCTCTTTTCAGGGGTCCTTCTTGTGCCGGGGGAAGCTGCCATTCTTGTCCTCATAAGCACAGCCCTGCCTGCTTGGGCTTCTCCACCGGCTGCAGCTGCTCACTTTTCGAATACAGTCTGGATTCCAGAGCAAGGCCTTAAAGGCGGCCCAGTGACACTGTCTTCTGCCGTAATGTGCCACATATATCAGCCACCCCGCACCACAGGAGCAGCCACAGCAGGGGCACCCTCACTCCAGGTGGTGTCTGGGTCCCAGATGTGAGGCAGGGTGGTGGGAATCTGAGCAAGCACCTCTGCCCACCCTCGACTGGGCCCAGGGGCTCCAGAGCACCAGCCAGGACAGGATACATTCTATTGCCCCAAGAGGCTCTTTTTAAAGAAACACTCTAAGGCACCTATATGTCAGTTTAGTCCAAGCCAAAAGAGGCTATAAGTCAACAACCACAAAACAGCCTCTCTAGTCAGGGAGAATATACACACACCTGCTTTCCGGCAGCCAAAGCCACCAACGCCATGTTCAGCATGTGCACGTGCACAAAAGCACTGAACCCCTCCACCAAGCCCAGCCACTAATGGCACAAACGAGGCATCAACAGAACTGTGTACCTATAGACTATGAAGGACAGGGCTTCCTCAGAGTTCCAACTAATAAATTGTAATCAATCCAGTGACAGAGAGAACTCAATTAACAGGCTCTGAGAAATAAAGACCTGACACGGTGGCAATGGCCTGATGCAGGTCTGGACAGAGAGCTGTGACCACCACCACCCCTGTGGGTGCAAGAAACCGGGGAAGGGTGACACTGCCTCGTGCTGGCCTCACCCAGGTGAGGGGCTCAGGTGGGCGCTCTGGCTGCCATCTCTACTTTTATGTAGTCATAGAATTTCTGAGATAAAGCTAAGAAGAAAATAATTGGGGTCAAGGGCCGGGGAGATAGCTCAGTGGCAAAAGCACTGGTCTGGCAAGTGCAAGGTCCCAAGTTTGATCCCTAATACCACAAAAATAATAATAATTTGGGTCCAGACATCTTTACCTTTTGTACCCAATCATCTCTTTAACCTGAAGAGTGTCAGTATATGGTTAGCCTACATAATCACCCTCCACTTAATCCCAAATACTCCAAGCGCATACACATACACCGAGGCTACCCCACTGTGCTGCTCTGCCTTAGGAGCTACCTGCTGGGAGTGGTCGGCCGTGCACAGCTGTGCTCTCCTGTGCCTGGCACTGCCCACAGCTGTGTTGAGGTTCACCACTCACTCTCCAGGCTGCAACACTGTGCTGTGCGGCATGCCAGCCTAGTGCTCAGAGGCTCCTCCTGTGGACACAGCTGCAGCAGGGGGTGCACTGCTGGGAACAGCACATAAGCTCGGCTGACAGATCCCTATTACTACTCGCCCATGCCACCTAGAAGCTAAGTGGAAGTGAGGGTCCTCTGCAGACTTGGGTGGCATGGAGAAAATGCAGCCTTTGCCTTCCACACCACTCAGTCTTACAGCCCCAATCCTGTGCTCTCTGTGGGCTTCACAGCTCACGTACTGCCCAGTGGTCACCACAGAGCTATGTATGGTACAGGGCCGCAAGCCACGCCTGGTTCTGCTCATCACAGTGGCTACAAGAAACAAGATGCATGGAAAAGCCCGAGCTGTCTCCTGAGGTCACCGGGTTAAAATTGGCTTGCACAACGCAGGCAGCACCTTTACAGACATAGGGACTTGGCTGGGCGAGGGAAGACAGGTTCTTTGGGCACCACATTCAGCTTTAGGTCTGGCTGTGCTTTGGACCTGGGAGGTCCCCTCAAAGCCTGCACTCAGATGCCTCACTAGGAGACCCAGGGGTCCTAGTGACATCTGCTGTCTAGAGGCCCCATTCTCTTCCTCCCACATCCCAGCCATCAGTGAGCACTCTGCATGCCCTGCTGTGACGCAGTCTTACACAAGGCCCACTGACCCCACACTGAAGCCCAAGTTGCCCCTTCCTCCCCACCCTGGCAGCCTCCTGTGTGTTTTAGTGACAAGAGCTAACCACAGGCACACACCAAGGGCCAGGGCTGTGGAGCCACATGGTGGGCAGTGTTAGGAACACTGCTGTGCCCATCACCGCACCACCCTGCAGTCCCCCCAGAGCATAGCTCGTTTCTCTACCAGTTCTCTTATGCTTTCCCCAGGTCCACGTGAGCTGCTGACCACAGCCAATGCAACACACAGCTCTGGCAACCAGTGCCTCTGGGCCTCAGCCCACTGTAAGGAGCCATCTCTCCTGCCCTGGCTTCTTTTTTCTTTGTATTTTTTACAGAAGGGTCTACAGGGTGTTCAAGGTCTCAATAGTGATCCGCCTGTTTACAGCCTCCCAAGAGCTGGGATTACAGGCGCGCGCAACCATGCCCAGCCTCAATTGCTGTCCAGCACACCCCAGGGGCAGGGCCAGCAAGGCAGGCCCGAGAATCAAACCCCTGGCTTCTGTGCCTGCTTGCAGGCACTTTAATCTGCTGAGCTATTTGGCTGGCCTCCCTTTTTTTTTTCCGGCTCCTTATCTTGAGGCCATGTTCTGCCTACGCTCACTCTGGGTCCCTCCCCCCTGCCCCTTGTCCAATACATGGCTTATACACAGTGACTCACTTGGGCACTCACTCTTTCTGTCCTTTCACTTTACTGGCATCCTTTAATTTTTAATTTGATGCATTCAGTGAGTCAAGTTGTTCTTTTTCCATTTGTGTTTTTGATCTTATATTAATGGTATTTTTAAACAGAGTAACTTGTGAAAACTAAAATGTTTCAGATTTCCTTTGGTAGTCACTGGGATGGAACACAGGTTCTCACATGTTAGGCAAGAAAGAACTCTTACGACTAAGCTATTCCCAGACTTTCTAAATCAGGACAACAATAAACGCTGTATAATGGCAGGCCTGGTGTTCCACACCCACAATCCAAACTACTCAGGAGACTGGGGCAGGAATATCACAAGCTGAAACCCAGCCTGGGCCACTCAGTGAGATATAAAAGTGCCAGAGCAGTAGCCCAGTAGTGCAGCACTTGCACGGCACACATGAGGCCCTAGGGTCAAGCTCCAGGGACAGGCATGGGCTCACTGTGGGAAACTGCCGCTTAAGATTGTTTTGGTTTTTTGAGATAGGCTCTTGCTATGTACTTCAAGCTGGTCTTTAACTCACTATATAACCCAAACTGGCTTCAAACTCATGGCAATGCCCCTGCCTTAGCCTCACAAACACTGGGATTACAGGAGTGCACCGCCAGCTGTGTAATCTCATACTATTTGTGTGTGTGCACACACACATTTGGTACAGGGTCTTGCTACATGCTTGAACTTGTGATCCTCCTGTTTTCAGCCTCCCCAGCACTGGGATACAAGAATGTACCACCATACCTGGTTTCAGTGGCCGGCTCAGCAGGCCCCACGGTACAGCCAGCACAGCTGCAGTACCAGGATCGAGCCCAGGGCCTTGCATTTGCCAGGCAGATACTTGGACCTCTGAGCTATCTCCCTAACCCCAATCTCATACTTCTACTGTATAAATCAGAGGTATCTGATTCACCTGCTTACGTGACCTCATGGCAGCTTCTTCTAATGTTTCTGCAGCTTCAAATTTCCCCTGACGTCGGTAAAGTGCTCCAAGGTTCTTCAAAGTGGTCGTGACAGTCGGGCTATAAAAAGGTGCATGAGACAGAGCTGTGAAGAAGCATCCTAGGGCAGCTGCTGCCTACAGGCAAGGACCTAAGTGTCTGCCAGGCCCATGTCCTGGGGAGTGAGGCACTCACTTCCTACAAACTTTGTATCTCGCTTTCTTGTTTTTCCTTCCCACTGTGCATTCTGCCCTGGTGCCAGCAGCCTATGGGTACAGCAGCCAGGCCACAGTTTGGGGCAACATTTGCTCTGGCATGGGAACCACAAGAGAGTGCTCTTGACAGCCTGTACTCAGGCAGCCCATTGCCCGTGGGCTGCAGTAGGCAGCCCCTGTGTGAATTCAGGGCCTGGCCCAGCCTGCATGGGGTGGACGAAGGCAGGCAGCCCTGTCTCGTGAGAGGGAGATGGCACACACAGGGAAGCAAGAGGAGCTGGAGCTGAGGAAGCATGGCTCTAGCCAACAGGAAGTCTTCCAGGAAACTCCAGATGCCAAAGTCCTGTAGCAGCGCTGCAGTACTGGACTTGCAGAGGTGCTCTGTCACTAACAACAGGCACAGGTAAAATAAAGAAGCCACCTTCAGGTCCAGAAGGCAAGTATGCACCAGCGGGGAAAGAAAAATGTAGACTTCATGTCTTAAGGAAACTGTGATGGGGCTCTTGGGCTGGGTGGTACCTATTCCATATGGGGTCCAGTGAGTTTTCCTCAGACAGATGAAGGAGGAATCGAGTGGTAAAGGAACAGTAAGTCATAGCAGCAGAAGAGCAGCAGGGAGCACACTGCTCAGATGAGGCCACAGTGGCTGAGGGGCTGGGGCATGCATGGAAACACCAGGGCAGGCCATGGTGGGCCATGAGCAGCTAGGGGACTGGGGAATGGCCCCTCAGCACCGCCCACGTGGCCAGGGAAGCTTACTTCAGGGTGGCCTCTCAAGGCCCCGCCACAGGCCTGCCCTGAGTAACTGTGTGGCTGCCTACAAGGCTGCTGTCCACATGAAGGGTCACCTCCCCTCAGTCAGGGCTCCCGCTGCTGCAGTGCGGGCTGTGTGTACTGACCCACTCCACAGGTACTAAGCAAATATGGGCCTATCCAACCACACACTAAGAAGTTTGCACATCCATCCTTTCCAAGCCATCCCCGTGGCCCTATCCCCTGCCCTGGCTTTGGATTTTCTGACAGACAGACTTACCTATCCACTTTGCAGGCCTTGTACCAGCCCCCGTACTCTCCAAAAGACGTCCCATCCTTCTGCTTTCCCTAAAGTATAACGGACAATTTCAAATGAGTCATCATCTTGACTCTAGGGCATCCGAGTTAGAAAGGCCCTCACACAGTCACAGACTTACTTTGCACTCTTCTCTTTCTTCAGCATGCATCCAAATAGGCTTATTTTCATCTAGGAAAGAAAACATAACACTATAAACTGAAGACAGAGGAAGTTCCCAGGCCAAGGGCTACCAGATCTCAGTAACTGCAAGGTCTGGCTTTGATTTGTATCTTTCTTAGTTATTTCTCTGAGCCCGAAAGATCAGACTCATGCTGAAGAAGGCCGGGAAGGAAGGAGGAAGGAGCCGCTGACCGTGGTACTGTGGGCTCAAGATGCAGATGGCAGGTGCCTGGCTGCGGGGGGCACCTGGGCTAACCAGCCTGAGGACCATGCCCATACAGGACTGCTCATGTAACAACTGTGAGCACTTAGAATAACACTCTGCAAATAAAATGCCTCAGTGAATCAAGAAATATATAGGTATGTGAATTAACAAAAACAGCCATTTCCCTCCACATGCTAAGGATTCCTGTAGACCAGTTACAACTGTCCTCAGTCTGAATGCCTCTATAACACCTGGTAAAGAAAAACAAGTACACAAATATTTTTACTTGAGCAATGTGAACAATAAATTAAGAACTACGAATTAAGAATACGAACTATGAATTATGAACTATGAACTAAGTTAAGAACTATGAATTAAGCACCCATAATCTCTGAAAGAAAACAACGAAGACAGAGACATGACCTTAGCTCTCTTTAAGACAGACAACTCAAGCCGGGCGTGGTGGTGCATGCCTGTAATCCCAGCACTCGGGAGGCTGAGGCAGGAGGATTGTTGTGAGTTCGAGACCAGCCTGAGCTACAAAGTGAGTTTAAGGCCAGCCTGAACTGCATAGTGAGACCCTGTCTCAAAAAGACAAAAAAAAAAAAAGACAGACAACTCAGAAGTGTGGGCCAAGGGATGGGTCTGCACTTCTGCCTGAGCACTGGGTCTCAGTCACACCTGGAGAAGCCCTGGGTTACTGTCCAGAGTTTGGGGTTCAGGCTGCTCCTGAAGCACACATACATGAGAAAGACACAGCACAGGGAGAGGCGTCATGGGGTCCTCCCTACAGAGCTACCACCAACAACCAGGCACCAGCACACAGGACACACTGTTCTCACCAACAGCAATGAAGTGAAGAGAAGCAGGCAGGTGAACGTGCAACCTGTGTGCATCCTCTCTGCTAAGCACCACTGAGGAAACTGCGCCAACTTCCACCTAGAAAGCTGCTGTGAAGACGCGGGAGTCGCCCACCTCCCACTGAAATCCCATGGGAACAAGCCATACAACTGCACCTGCCTGGAAACAGGGGTGTACTCCTTACCATCCACAGAACCAAACTCCCGCTCATGTGCTCGAGTGAGAATCTCTTTGTACAGTGTTTCTGCTTGTTTGAACTTTCCTTGTTTCAGATAGCAGGATGCCTTAAAAATGAAATACAGTCCATCATACAAGTAACACATGCACATTTCTGTGTAGTGAGCACCCAAACACTGGAGAAGCACTGGGGCCCCAGCACAGCTTCTGCATACCAGGTTGTTCTTGGTCTTGGCCACATTGGGGTCGTCAGGGCCCAGTTTTGTCTGGTAGATCTCCAGGGCCCTTTGGTAGTAATATTCCACCTCTTCATACTTGCCCTGGTTCTGGCATAGTAAGGCCAAGTTATTCAACTGCTTGGCAACATCAGGGTGATCCTTCCCCAGGACCTGGGAATAAACACCAGGAATTAGAAACACTGACTTATGTTACCATGACCACCACCTGTCAGAAGGCTCCTTCCAAAAACCTACACCAGACTACATTCCACAACTTAGCTCAAAGGACCTCCATGCTGCATAGTAACAAAATGAACTGGAATCTCTTCCTCCTCCTCCTTTTCCTGTGTGTAAGTGTTGTGTGTGTGTGTGCGTGTGTGTGTACGTGCATGTACACGTGACCAGGGATTTACACTACACAACATCTCCAGCATTTTTTTTTAACTTTGAGACAGATTCATTAAGTCGCTGAATTGCCCAGGTGGAATCAAACAACCCAAATCTATCTCGTTCACCCTTAGCTACCAACCCTACACATTAAAACACAAGCCCAGGAGCAAAGCACTTTGTCTGCCTCCTCCATCAGTGTACACCCACATTTACACTGGGACAGTCCCAGAGAGAGGCACAGACAGAGAGCTCCACACCTGACCATGCTTGTCCCCTCGAGCACGCCCCTTGCAGCACAGTCCCAGGAGGCACACTGCCCTGTGTGCTCCATCTCCCCACCCAGGCAACGCTGGCCTCAGCTCTTGTCAGACTTGGCCCTCCCCAGGAAGCCAAGGCCCAGCCCACAGCCTGAGAAGGCTGTGTCTCCCCTGTCCTGCAGGACACCCTGTGTGGTCACCAGGTCCATCTAATGGACAGTGCTTCCAGAAAGGACTAAGCAGTGAGCTCTAAACAAATGAAGGAGCCAATATTTTAGAACGCATCTTGCAAGGTCTTTTCCTTTTTTTCAAATAAGGCCTCACGAGCCCAGCTGGTCTCTGGTACCTGGGCTGTCATCTTCCTGTCCAGCCTCCTGAGCAACAGGGCTACAGTGTGCCACATGCCTGCAGGTCATCTGACTGTGCTCATGATCTCTGGCACCTCTGTGCTCACTCTGATTTTAGACCCAGCCCACTCAAATTTGGCCGTTTTACTTTACAAATATCAGACAGCAACACTCAGGAAGCTGAGACAGGAGGACTGTTGTGAGTTCGAGACTAGCCTGAGCTACAAAGTGAGCTTAAGGCCAGCCTGAACTGCATAGTGAGACCCAGTCTCAAAAAGACAAAAAAAAAAAAAAAAAAAGTATCAGACAGATGACTTAGCAGCTTTCACAATAAGCTACTTTCATTTTCTAATTCCTTGCCATAGGCTCAAAATCAAGTAATATTAATCCCTCAGTATCACAAACAATCAAAAAAGATAACAAATTAAACTACAGCCCTAAGTTACTTGTGCATAGGGCCTCATGCCACCTGTCACACCTGAGCCTCTGTGGCTTCCAGTGCTCTGACACAACCAAGTTACAATGTTTCAATACCTGTTACCACAGAGGTAGCAGCTGCTGTTAAAATATCCATGACACTGATACACCAATAGCTCTGACTTAATCTTCTTTGTTTTAAATAATTTTATTGAGAAGTAGCTATGACATAGTTTCAAAATGGGTTTTTTGGGGCTTGGGAGATGGCTCAGTGGAATAAGCACTTCCCTGGCAAGTGCAAGGGCCTGAGTTCAATCCCGGATTCCACCAACAAAACAAAACAAAACAGGTTTTTGTACAGTTATAATAATTAATACACTGCATATTGCTGTCTTTGTAGTAGTCATACGACAGTATAAAATGCAGACATGATATCTTTCTGACTTAATCTTTAGTTATAAAAATAATTATTTTTTCTTTTGAGATGGAATCTTATTAAGTAGTCCATGCTGGCCTCTAACTTGTAGCCACCCTCCTGGCTCAGCTGTCACAGTGCGGAGATTACAGGCGTGCACCATCACGACTGGCTCATCCCCTAACTTTGATAAAGCGTATGTGGTGAACTTACTTTTAAACACTGACATGTACCTTCCTTACCAACAAACACACACCCTTGTGAGGTCACTGTGCCCAGCAGTGTCATGCCCAGAGAACAGCACCACGGGGTGCGCCACCCTGAGCACAGGCTGCCCTCACAGGGGTCTCAAGCACGGGGCCCGCAGGCCCGCCCAGCTGTGCCTGGGGAGCTGCTGCCTCTGAATGCCCGGAAGACACCGCCTCATACCTTCTCTCTGATCTCCAGCGCTCTCTTGCACAGCGGCTCAGCCTCCTTATACTTCCCACGTTTGCCGTGCAGGACTGCGAGGTTGTTCAGAGTTGCAGCCACCTGCCAACACAGGAGGCCACAGGACCATGAGGCTTCCCGCAGGCAGCTGCGTGCCACAGACCCACAGTCACCAGCACACACTAAAGTGCTTGTCCCTGGATAAGAAGGTAACTTCAGGTCAAAGGACCAGCACAGCTTGCTGCAAGATAAATCCCCAAGCAGAGCTGCAACACCAAGTTCTAAAACTAAACAGATCAGTATCAACATGATTTGGATTTTTTTAATTTCCCTGAAAGCAACAAAGTCAATCAAAAAACCTATGGGCAAATCAGACCAGATTTTTATAAAAAATAATGCAAATTCCCAACAAACTACTCGAGAGTGTGACATGCAGTCTGACTTGGTGCGGCTGGTGGACCCTTCACAGAGTAGCTCTCATAGATCAGGAGTAACTGGTACAGTCAGCAGCAGAGCTGTGGACCACAGTGGTCACTGCCCACACAAAGCCCTACCTGTGCCGCTGGGAGCAGGCAGTACCAGGCTCTCCCTGTTAAATCTGACACTGGGATGAGCTGGGCAAAATATACTGGGGAAAATAAAATGTAAAAGACTAAAAGAGCCAGGTATACGAACCGCAGGATGGTCCTTGCCCAGAGTTTTCTCACGGATGGCCAAGGCATCATTCAGGAGATTAGCTGCATCTTTGTATTTATTCTGGTCCCTGAATTGAAAAACACACAATGAGTGTGGAGCTGTGGATGACTAACTCCAAGCTGTCTGTCCACTGGTCCATGGCGCTGGGCCCTAAGTCTCACACATCGGAAACACACACCATAACACCTAACCCAGCCTCCAAAATCTTTAATGGAATTTTGGGGCTACAGAAATACAGATTAAGGCCCTGTTATTAAAAAATAGAAAACAAGAGAGAATAAGGCCCTCTGTGGGAGGAGACTAGAAGGAGCTCGTCAGGGATGCTACCATGGTGAGCAGGGACCAGCAGCCCGTACTGCACTTGGCCTCCCACGGAGGCCACAGGCAGTGCTGCCACCACACTGCACCAGCTAAGGGCACAACCAAGAACCCTGAGTTTGCATCTAGCAGCAGACAGTCCAGATTTGAGCTTGAGCAGCCCTAGTAGCAGCAGTGAACCTCAGCTCAACACAAGAAAAGCAGGCACCGAGCCCAAACCTGGTCAGTCAGGAGCCCAGTATGCAGGACTTAACAAGCCCACGAAGAATATTGTAATTCTGTAAGCATTATAATCTTGAGAAAAATGAGCAAGATATACAGAAATCACAGTCAGAAATAGATGGCCAAGAAAATGGACTCAAATAGGAATCAAAACACAGGCTTCATAAAAGGGGGGTGGGGGTGGGATAGCTCAGTGGCCTAAAGGGCCTGTTAAGGCAAGCATGCAGGGATCACAGTTCGATCACAGGCACCACAGGCTCCACTCATCCATTGACAACAAAAATCCATGACCAATGGCGCCCGGTAGTGCACACTGTGGCAAGAGCAGAAATGTGCCACTGTCCCCTTGAAAGCAGTGGCACAGGCTTACACAATAACCTATCTTAGGTACTTATCTTTAAAAATCCCTACACTGCTGAGTATAGTGGTGCACACCTATGATCCCAGCAATCAGGAGGCTGAGGCAGGAGGATCACAAGCTCAGAAATCTGCCTAGGCTAACAATGAGCTCAAGGCCAACCTGTACTACATGGCAGCAAGACCCTGGCTCAAAAGAAAAAAAACAAATTCAAAGCAGGGCATGGTACTAGTTACCCAGCATTCTGGGAGGCTTAGACTGGAGGGTCACAAGTTCAAGCCCAGCCTGAGCAAATCAGCAAACTGGCAAGACTCTGTCTCAAAATAAAAAATAATAATAATAATAAATGGGCTGGAATGTAGCTCAGTGCAAAGACTCTGGGCTTAATTCCCAGTGCTACCAAAAGAAAACAATTCTGCTTACAGGAAGCACGTGCCTATGGAGACTGAGCACCGCTGCGGGCCCTGGGCATCCCAGGCCAGCCTCCGCTATGCCTCACGCCCCCCCCCCCGCTGCCCCAGGAA
>PVKA01001480.1:7637-145870 GCA_004027165.1 Ctenomys sociabilis
AAATGTTTGATAGATCTCAGACTCAGCTCATGTTTGAAAAACATGAACTGAGTATTTGCTATTAAAAATTGAACTAATAGTGACACCGGGTTTGAGCCTTTTTGGTCTTTCAAAATTGAAACAGAGAGCTGGCTCTGTGCTCTGGTCGTGGTCCTCAGAGTTGTGAGGGTTGCCACTTCTTCCAGCCGCACCCTGCCCCTTGCTCCCCCGGGGCTGACTGTTCGCGTGGGCTTCGGCCGAGTGTTGTTTGGAGGCAAGGCCCGTGCCAAGTGGGCGCAGAGACCTGGAGGGTCAGCTTTCTCCAGGAACCTGCTCCAGCTCACACTTCTCAGTCAGAATTTGCATCTTAATGAGGGCCTCACCTAATTCCTCTGCACATTCTAGTTTGGTGGACACTCAACTGTACTATTTTTGTTTTGTAGTTCAAGGTGGAATAGCTAGGAGACCCAGCCTTCAAATATCAATTCTGTCTACTTTCAAAACATATTTTAAGTAACTTTCACAGTGACATAAAGACATGTTAGAAAAAATAAATTGTACATAAAAGAGAAAAATAGGTTTTAGGCTGTGTGAAAGGATTAGCTATTGCATTTGAGAAAGAAATTCAGTTAATTTCTAGAGCAGCTAAAATGAAAAGGAATATATTGTTTGGTTACAAAGGAAACATTATAATTTATTAGCCGGGCGTGGTGGCGCAGGCCTGTAATCCCAGCACTAGGGAGGCTGAGGCATGAGGATTGTTGTGAGTTCGAGACCAGCCTGAGCTACAAAGTGAGCTTAAGGCCAGCCTGAACTGCACAGTGAGACCCTGTCTCAAAAAGACCAAAAAAAAAAAAAAAATTATTAGGAAAAATACAGCTTCTTTCCAAGTACTGACCATACAAGGTTCTTATCGCTGGGCTCTTGATATAAAGGATGTCAGGTAGCATAAGAGGCAATACTTTTAGTTATTTTTTTAGCATACTATCTAGAAATATTCCTGGAGTTGATGTTTCTTATATAGTACAATTTGATGAAAGCTGAAGGCAGAGTCTTATATTTGGTTTGGTGAAAGGATTTTTGTGGCAGTCTAAAGTGACAAAATCTGTGTACATTTGTTGTTGTTATCCAAATCCATTTTTTGAGAGAATTTAAGAAAATCACAAATGGAGCAGAGTAAACACAGCCTTTGGAGTGGAAAAGCAGACGATGTTCATAGAATGAGAAATGGTCGAACCTACCTGGAGGATACACTTTTGCTTTCAGACGCGAAAACTTTTGACATTTAGAAAAATGTTAGAGACAGAATAAGCTGTGTAAGTGTCCTGCATTTTGCATTTGAGTTAGTCTTATACTTCCATCTAAACTTACTATAAAATATATTCTCGACTGCAGCTCCTGGCTTCATTTAAATAGGAAATGAGAACAGAGTCCAGGCGCCATTTAAATACCCGTGGTACTTGGTTGTGCCGGTTAAGACCACAAGGTGCCCCGTAAAGGCCACCAGCTCGGTGCTCACTACAGAAACTTAAGTAGGCCTTTTTTGGGTTATTTTTATTTTATTGGACCTTAAACAAAGAAGATGAAACTACATATTATTTTTTCAGGAGACCCAGACTTGACCCTAAAATGAGTCCATAAACTTGAAGGACCCGATAATATCTTTTCCTAGCCTGGAGGAAGAATTGTGAGAAGAATCCTTTGCATTGAATCCTCATCACCCCACAGTGTTTCTTTTGGATCGTGCGTGTGTGAAATACTGCCCGGGTTTGCCAGCCTGAGGGAAATTGTTGTTGCTAGAGTCACCTATTCCCTTTCTTAGTCCCGCATGTTATTGACATTACAGAAAGTCATCTGACCACGGTTGAGGTCACTCACTTCTTCTCCCTTCTCCACCAATCCCCTAAGTCTGGTATAACATTTAGCAAAATTGCTCTTGAGGGTTTTGTTTGTTTCTCTGTGTTCCCCTGCAGTGTCACATGGTTCTGTGGAAGCGTGAACAATAGTACAATTTTCCACATTGAATCAGACGTTCCTGGGATGCAAGCATGCTTGGAAAAATCTTACTGCTTAGAATTCCATACTAACATGACTTTCCTTGGTACAGGCTGTGGTCCTTCCCTTGAAGGGCTCGTTTTTTACCTGTGGGGTGAGCCTGTCCCAGTGCAGTGAGAGCTAACTGTCCTGTCTTTGAGATGACGCAACCTATGGGCAGCTCCACTGTAGAATGGAACAAGATTTAGGATGGCAGCACTGAATTCTGGTAAGTCAGATGTACAGTGCTCTGGCCCCTTCATACTGACTTTAATTTTGAGCTGGAATTTGACAATTTGGTTCCAAAAACAATACATAACAAAATTGTATTTTTCATTATAGAAAAATTGTACATTTGAGCTCCTATTTTGGGCATCAAAAAAGAGAAAAGATTTGCACAATAATCTTAAGGAAGAAAATGTATTTCATCTTAATTCTCCCTAATTTCCTGGAATATTGGCACTTTAGTGCTTCAAAATAATATTTATTTTAAAACTTTGTACACAAGGAGAAGAAAAAACATAGATTATAGGTATATATGTGTACTCATGTATAGTTAAATTAAAAAAATTCATACTTTTTGTAATTTACTTTTAAATTGCTAATTTAAAAAAAACCAGTATTACTCAGATATCTATGTTACAGTAGTACTGTATTTTATATTTGCCTCTTGAGTTACTTCTTTGGAGTTCTAAAAAAACTCCAAAGTACAATAGATATACATGGTCTTTATAAATTTTTGAATTCTTGTATGTCAAAATTAGTCACTGTTAAGTTCTAAGTTTAAGTGTAGCATTGTGTGAATACAGCTGTAGTCACCTGAAAATACTCCTTTCTGTTGTTGCCTCTCCATAGTGAGACTTGCCTTTAAGTTCTTCTTTGCTTTTGTTCATTAGAGGTGCCGACCAGAACTCAGTAGGCAAGTTCTGGGCTTAGGGTCTCCTGTGTGCTAAAGCACCTGTCGCAAAGCGGAGCTACAGTGCACCTCTCCCTCCCTTGAATCTTATCAGCCACAGATTTGTTTGATGTTCCTATAGTTTTGCTTCTCTATAAAATCAGTCAATCAATCAATAAATATTTTGATACAAGATCTCATTGTTACCCAAGTTGCTGAGGTTATAACTTGAGATCCTCCTGCCTCAGAGTACAGTCATGTGCCACACCACCCAGCCCTTTTTTTTTTTTTTTAGAAAAATGCATTTTAACTTTAAACATATGGTGTATATCAGTAATTTATTCCATTGTATTGCTGAGTAGTTTTGCAAAGTATTGATGTACCACAGTGTGTCTATCCTTTTACAACCTGAAGTAAATTTGAGTTTTTCAGACTTGTTCAAGTTTGGAGTGATGATACAGAAAGCGCTGTAAAAATTTATGTGCAAGTTTTATATGAACATGAGTTTTCATTTGTAATTTGTGTGTACCTGGGAGTCGGCTCACGTGGTCATGTGGCAAGGGCATATTTAAGTGTAGAAGAGACTACCGAAGTTTGAATGCCGAATGCTGTGCTCTGATGTTGCCGGCAACGTGTGAGGCACCCACTTGCTGGTCCTTTGCAGTGCCTGGTGTTCTGGTCTACCTCTGCTGCTCAGCTGCGGGTGCACTCAGACCTTACGGTGATTTTAATTTGCCTTGACCTTGGGGCGCTGATGCTGTGTATCTGTTCCTGTGCGTTTTCATCATATATCTACGTAACTTTTTGTGTGAAGTTTGTGCAAACCTTTCCTCATTTAAAAAAAATTGGATTGTTCCTTGGTTATTAAGCTTTCAGAGATTTTATTTATTTATTTATTTATTTATTGTATTTTGGGGAAAGGTCTACAGGGTATGCAGGGTCTGCTACTAGATCAGATTCATAGTGATCTGCCTGTTCACAGCCTCCCAAGAGCTGGGATTACAGGTGTGTGCCACCATGCCCCGTCTCAATTGTCATCTCAGCTTGCCCTGGGAGTGGGTCTGGCAGGGCAGGCCTCGGGGTCAAACTCCTGGCCCCTGCACCTGCTTGCAGACGCTTTAATCTGTTGAACTATTTGGCCAGCCCTTCAGAGATTTTTATATATGCCAAATAGTATTACTTTGCCAAATACGTGATTTGCACACATTTGATCTCTACCTGCGCTTGTCTTTTTCATTGAACCAGTCATGCCTTTTGTGTATCAGCAGGTTAGGGTCTTGATGATATCATAACTGTCATTTTGTTCTTCTCTGGAACATGCTTTAATGCCACATCTGGGGACTTCGTCTAACACAAAGTCAAAGGTTTTTCTCTTATGTTTCCTTCTAGAAGTTTTACGATTCTTTTGTTTTTGTGTATGAACAGTGAAAACATCATTTCTTGAAAAGGTTTATCCTTTCACCACTGAATTGTTTTTACACCTTAGCCAAAACTCAGGTGACTTCACTTGTGGGCCTCTTTGTGAGCTCTGTGTTCTCCCAGTATGTCTGTGTGCTCACAAGCACACACTGTTTTGATTATTATAGCTCTGTAATAAGTCTTGAAAGCAGGTAGCACAAGTGCTCCAACTTGTTCTTTTTCAAAAATTGTTTGGGCTATTCTAACTATTTTGCCTTCCTGTATAAATTTTATTTTATTTTTTTATTTTTTTCCTGTATAAATTTTAGAATAATTAAAAAAAATTAATGTTTATGTATTTGGTATAGGGCTTTTTGCTATGCAGCTCAGACACCTAGTGATCCTCCTGTCTCAGCCTCCTTAGCACTGGGATTGCAGATGTGTCCCACCATGCCTATTTTCAGAGGCTGGCATCTGAGGACAGCACAGCATGCAATATCGGGGATCTAACCCTTGTCCTTGTGCTTGCTACACGGGTGCTTAGACTGCAAAGCTATCTCTCCAGCCTAGAATAATTTTTTTTACTATGCACAAATAATCTCACTGTTCATATACATCTCTTGGTATTATTATTTTACTTATTTATTTGGA
Source organism: Ctenomys sociabilis (assembly GCA_004027165.1). Lineage (NCBI taxonomy): Eukaryota > Metazoa > Chordata > Mammalia > Rodentia > Ctenomyidae > Ctenomys > Ctenomys sociabilis. The sequence continues at coordinate 12,595 of PVKA01001480.1, forward strand.
TGCTGTGGATCAAATTCAGGGTTTTGTACATGTTAAGCATAAGTTGTGTCACTAAATTATGCTTTTAATGTTATTTTAGTTATTGCCCTGTGGATTACTGCATACACACCTGGCTTTAGCAATCTAATTATAGTGACTAGTTTAACACTTTAAGTAAAATATCTAGGCTTAACCACTTTATTCTGTCCATTTTATATGATAGTTTAATATTTATTATTTCTGTTTAATGTGACAGCTGCATAAACTATTAGAATTATTGCAAGCAGTAGTAAAATATATTTTGCAGGGTCCAGGGTTCGATCCTGGGGCCTGCTGTCTGGGGCACATTGTGAGGGTGATTGAGACTGGGCATGGTGGTGCACACCTATAATCTCAGCACTTGAGAGGCTGTAAACAGGAGAATCACTTTGAGTCTGATTTACATAGTGAGACCCTGTAGACCTTGTCCTAAATATAGGAAAAAAAAACTAGTAAAACATATTAAAGACCTGAGTAGACTAAAGTAATCTGTGTTTATCCAGCTTTTTCATTTGTGTTTGCTAACACAAACAGCTCTTTCAGCTCTTACCTTTCTATTTTCCTCTGTTATCATTTCCCTTCAACCCAGAGAATTATTTTAGCACTTCATTAAGAAGTCTACTGACAGTGATTTTTTTCCTTCATACAAAAGTGCTTTGTGGGCTGGCCAGACAGCTCAGTGGACTAAAGTGCCTGCCATCCCCAGTGTGCAGTGCTGGCCCCACCCCTGGGGTGAGCTGGGGAAGGAGACTGGGTATGGTGACCCATGCCCATAATCCCAGCACTTGGGAGGCTGAAAACAGGAGGATCACTATGACTCAAATTTGTGTAGTGAGACCCTGTAGACCATGTTACTATTCCACAGTTTAATTATTGTTCATTTGAAAAAATGACTGAAAAGTCTTTTTATTTTAGGTCGTATTTCTATTAATCTATTTCTAATTTACTAACACTTTCCTCTGTGCTCTATATTCTGTTATTGAGAATACAAAAATGCAAAAAAATTCAAAAATGTTAAAAATACAAAAAAAAGTATTTTCCTTTGGTTTCATTATTAATGGTTATTTTGCTGGATATAAAATTGTGCTTAACAGTTTTTTTTTTCTTTTATTACTTGAAAATCCTGTTTCATTGTCATTTGACCTCTAACTTTTACAATGAAAAATTCGCAGTTATTCAATACATTGTTCCCTTAAATGCATGCGTTGTTTTCTTTCTCTTTCTCTTTAAACCTTTTCTCATGGTCTTAGGATATCAGTCTTATCATATTTCTGGGCATAGTTTTCTGATTTTATCTTGATAAGGGTTTGTTGAGCTTCTGGAATTTGTAATCTTAGTCTTTCACCCAATTTGAAACGCTTCCAGCCATTATTTCTACATTTTTTTTTTTTTGCAGTATGAGAGATCGAACTCAGGACCTTGCACTTGTGAGGCAGGTGTTTATGCTGTTGAGCTATCACCCTGGCTTCCAATATTCTTTTTGTACCTATTTCTTTCTTTTGTTCTGCAACTGCATTGATGGCTATCAGGCTACTTTGGTTATTGTTCCACAGCTTAATTATTGTTCATTTCTTTAATCTCTTTATTTTAGGTCGTATAATTTCTATTAATCTATTTCTAATTTACTAACACGTTCCTCTGTGCTCTATATTCTGTTATTGAGCCTATCCACTGAAGATTTAAATTTTGGATATTATATGTTTCAGTTCTACAGTGTCCATCTGGTTCTGCTTTGCAGTTACTCCTACACAGCCCTAAGTTCCTATCTTTCACTCATTTTAATGGTGTTTACCAGGGCCAGGGAGACGGCTCAGTAGAATAAGAGCTTGCCTGGCAAGTGTAAGGCCTAAGTTCAATCCCAGTTCCGCAAAAAAAAAAAAAAAAAAAAAAGCGTTAACTGTTACTGGATGAAGAATTACTGGAGCAGCTTCCTAAACTCCTTGCTGAAAAATTCCAGTTTTTGGGTCATCACAGAGTTGACATCTGCTGATTTTTGAAAATATTTTTATTAGTGCATAATTTTCTTAGCTCTTTGCATGCATAACACATTATTTGGTTCTATGCCTTGCGAGTCTTGAATATTATGTTGTGAGATTTAGGGTCATTGTAAAATCTTACAGAGAGTTGTGTCTTTGTTTTAGCGTGCCCTCACCCTGGTTGGGTTCAGGTCACATGGAAGTATTTCTTACCTCTGCAGAGTCTTCAAAGTTTCTGCTGGTCAGGTTGGGTGCGAGCATGTGTTTGTGTGGCCTTTCAGTACTTGGTGCCTCTGTTCCTTGTTTAGGGCTGTTCTGTGCACAGGTAGGTGGGCGTCAGAGCATTCTCCCAGAATAGTGAGAGCTCTGTGCTAACCCTCTGCAGCCTTTTTCTCCATGTAATTTCTTTAATGTTACCCAGCTCTGTTATGTTCTTTTTCTCTGTTCCTGTGGCCAGAAGACTGGATACCTTTCAGAATTTTAGCCTGCTGTGCTGCTGTGCAGTGAGTGTACACAACTAGGGGTGTTTTCACAGTCAGTCAGCAAGAAAAAAAAAGACAGGAAAAGTATAATCTGCCCCCCCCACGCACAGAGTATTCATACAATAGAACTTCCTTTTTCCCACTTCCTGTGGCCAGAGAGAGGCTTTGCTTGGCATTTTAGCTATGCATGCTAATGGGACTGTGTGTTCAGAGAGGAAGAATCAAAATTTTTAGCACCTAGAAATCCTTCCTGCAGTTCTTTGAAAAGAAGGGTTTCTTCTGACTCTCCTGCTCTCAGCATGGCTGTATAGTTTCTGGAATCAGCCTGTCCTCAGGTCTTATATGGAGAACAAAGGCGTTTAAAAATCTTTGAACCTCACCCTCATGGTTCTTACTCCTGTTGCCCCCTCTGCCAGCCACTGTGTACCTTTCAGTGCTCAGGTAGCTGCTTTTTTAATTCTGCTCACAGGATTTAGTGATCATTGGAAGTGACGACAGATGACTCTGTGGGGTGGCACCAGAAGTGGCCTTCATAGGGGCTGAGTACCTGTTTTTTACATTTGAAACATTTTGTGAACATTTCCGTGCCATGTTACAGTCTTCCATCACATTTTTAATAACTACAGATCTACCCATATGGGTGTTTCTATTGATTATCTTACTAAATATGAGACTAGATCAATTTTTACATATATCTGTGATTATTTTCTTCCAGTAAATTTGCAAAAAAAAGGAAGAGCCATACTGAACTCTTCAAAAGAATGTCTTAACTTTAAATCAGTCACACTCCCTTCAGTAATTAAAATATTGACTTTTCTATATTCCTTTTAACATCATAAAAGTTATAGAAGACTAATACCAGGGATCACTCAAGGTGTTTAAGCCTCATAATTTCATACCCAGTGGATTAACTGCCTTTCTTTCACCATCTATTTCATAAATATAAATGATTAGCTGTCTTTGACTGTTTATGACATCAGTGGTATTACCTACATTTGGTTTGAGCTCATAAATTCTTGGTTCAAACATAAATCTTGGCGCTCAGAGCATCCTAATTAGTATGTAGTAATTGGTATGGCAGAAGACAGGCTGTACATGTCTGTGTGCAGTAACTATGGGCTTCCTTGTGAGTTCCGTTCATCTTGCATGTACTTAGCTTAGTCATGAGTGATTTATTAGTCCAAGCTGAAAACCTCTTCAATGTCAGGAGTCTGAGGAATGTGTTTGCTTTAATATGGCACATTGTTTTCTTTGGAATTTCACGTTTTGCTCCTTTTAGAAACACAGCATAACATTCACAATCCAGATAGAATGAGGAAGCAGCCTTTTCCTTACTACTAGGGCATATTCTGTGCAAGAATAGGTCACTTCTGTATCAGCACAGGCCTTGGCAGAGAAGAGAGCTGGCATGTCAAACTGGGGGACTTAGGTGAGCTTGAAAAAGGAGCCACTCGTAGGTATTATGGCTTAACCTGCAAGTGTCAAGTGTTTGAAAGGTGATTGGATTATGGGGCCCTATACTCATTGGTGGATTTCATCCATTGTAGACCTCAGGGCTGGTCAGAGGTGTCCATATGAATGGGACCCGGAAGGTGTGTTCTTGCCTCTGTACTCTCTTACCTGGTTGCTTCCTGGCTGCCCTGGGTGGAGTGGCCATCCTCTATGCAGCCCTTTCCGCCATTCTGCCTTGGAGCCAGCCAAAAAGCCTCTTTTCTCTAAGAGTTAAATGCTGTATACATTGTCCTAGTGACTGGAAAGTGGCAAATAGATTACAAGTGGGGTGTAGAGATCACCACGTGCAAGCCAAACTTGTAGGATAGAAGTGGGAAGCAGGGCTCTGCCCTTTGGCCTGTGCCAGTGCAGAGAGCAGGCGGGCCCCAGAACTGCTCAGAGGTACCATCTCGAGTCAGCCTCTTCTCCCGTTCTTACAGGACCCCTTCTGCCTGTTTTCCTCAGTGACATCTTCACAGTCCCTCCCTTGATCCACTCGCTGGCTCGCTCCCTGCTCACTTACTCTGTCACTCAGGGACCACTCTTTCTATTAGCCAAAGAGCATGACGACTTTGCTCTTGTTTCAGTAAGAAAACAAAACCCACCGGCAGGAGAGGTGTGCGGTCTCCACTGTCAAGTCCGCCGCCTGAGAGGCTGCTTGACTTTCCCTCTTGTTCTGGTGGATGAGTGACACTTCCAAGCTCAGCTCTTTCCTCCCACTCTGGGCATCATGTCCTTTCTGCAGCAGTTTTCCATTTCATGTTTCCCTTCAGTTGGCCTGTAAACACACAGTGCTAGCTGCCCCCCCCCCCTCCAGAATACAATGTATCTTTATATTGACTTCACCCTACAGAAGAATTGGTTCTCTTTTTAGCAAAATCAGTTTCCATCTCTTTCCTCTTTTTCTCTAACCACATCTGGCTCCTCTGAAAGAGCCTGGTCTGGGCCCTCGCTGGCTATTGTATCAAGGGATCCCATAGGCACTCCTGAGTCCTCCATTAACTGAGGCTCTTGGGAGAATTTGCTCCAGTTGGTACTTTCTCTTCCTTGAAACAATGCCCTAAAACTTGATTTCTGGGAAACAGCCTGTCCACATTGCTTTCTTCTGACCTTGTTCTTGTTTCTCCTTAGTTTTTCTTGTTGATTTCCTTTCCTCTTAACTCCTTAATGGAGAACTTTGCAGGAATCAGCCCCAAGCTATCTTGTCCTAATCTGCACTCACTTCCTTGGAGCGGCTGCTTAGCGCGTGACTCTAAATGCACTCTGTGTGAAGATGGTTCTCCACGTTGATAGGTTGAGCCCTGATCTCTCCTGAGCTCTATCTTCCTGTGTCCAGCTGCCTTTTCAATTTGGGCAATTCTTAATTTCATTGCCCAAATCAGGTTCTCCCTTACTGTTCTGTATCTAAGTATCACCATTACCCATGACTTTTAGGTTCTTACACATTAATTGAATTCTTTTGGGCATCTTCTATTCATTTTTGATAATGACCATTTCATTTATTTTATTTGGAGTTATTTTGGTCAATTTTTTTTTTTTTTTTTTGTCTTTTTGAGACAGGGTCTCACTATACAGTTCAGGCTGGCCTGGAGCTCACTTTGTAGCTCAGGCTGGTCTCGAACTCGCAACAATCCTCCTGTCTCAGCCTCCCGAGTGCTGGGATTACAGGCATGCGCCACCACGCCCGGCCTACTTTTTTTTTTTTTTTTTTTTTGGTATGGGGAATCAAACTCAGGATTATGTGCTTGCCAGGCAGGCATTTTTGCCACTAAGCTAAATCCCCAGCCTTCATTTATATGAATTGGACTGAAAGTGCAAACATTTCAGCTGCTATGTCACTCTTGACCAGTTTCAGGTTAGCTAGGGATCTAGTATATTAGTTATACGTGAAAATGTCCCTTAATTTTCCTTGTTTGGCAAATTGCTTATGATTGGAAAATAATCTTCTTGTTGAGTGAAAAACATAATAATAATAAAAAAAAAACAGCCAGCTTAACTTTTTATAAAAATTTCAGTGGCTTTTTGATTTAAAAAGATCAGTTTTCATTAGCTTTTGGGGTAGCAACCACATACTGTTTTTCAGCCCACTAAAGTTGAGTGCATTTGTTTTTGACTAAAAAGTGACAAATATTAGTGGCTTCTTAAATTTGAGGCTGTTACTACAAGATCCTTCATAAGCTTGTCAGTCAGATATATTACACAGATCAAAGTGCTTTAATGATCTTTAAAATCTTATTTATTTATTTGGTACAGGGTCTCACCGCACAGCTCAGACTCATAGTGACCCGCTGTTTCAGCCTCCCCTGGTGCTGGCATTACAGTTGTGTGCCACCACGCCTGGTTTTGGTGGCCAGCATGGCAGCATAGCATGTGGTACTGGAGGTGGAACCTGGGTCCTTGCACTTGCCAGGCAGGCACTTAGACCGCCGAGTGATCTCCCCAGCCTTTAATGGGGTTTTGAACAATTAATAAAGGTACTCTCTCTGCATAAGCCAGAGGTGCTAGGTCATCTTTTATAAAGTACTCTGTATCTAAGCAGCAGAGGGATTTTTAGAAAAGCAAATTATGGAGTAGATAGTTAACAAAATGATCTTTGTGTGCATTAGTGCTTAGGAGAGTTCTGAAATTAATTTTGCCACTACTGTGGCTTGCCATGTTGTATTCTTTTCCAACTCATACTTCTGCCTCCTGCCGGGATGTTGCTATCATCCTGAATTTTGTGTTTATCACCCACTTAAAAAAAAAAAAAAAAAAAAAAAAAAGTATGTGCTCCCAAACAGAATATTGTGTTAGTTAGTTTTGCTTGATTAGGGCCTTTATGAAAATGGCATCATTATGAAGGCTTTCTTTATCCAAATAGGAATAGTGTGTTTAAGAAGGCTAACTTGCCAGTACAATAGTCCATTGTGATGTTGTTTACATGCTTGGCTTTTTTACTGCCTTCAGTACTACGCAATTTGGTCTTGCCACTGATTAGCCAATTAGGAACTGTAAGAATGATATGTAAATGTTACTGACTAGCTGACAGGGTGATTTATTAGACGTGTGTATTGGTGGAATGTCACCTGATTTGTTGTTTGGGAGGCCCCACGCCAAACCTAAGCATGAGTGTCAATGACCAGCTTTTTAAGAAAACTCAGCCACAGCTGAATTTCACTCAAGTGCGATTTTGTTTGCATACCGGTGGTGTCACGCTGATTTTAAAGTGTATTTACCTCTCCTAGGGTGTTGGACCCCATGCCACCCACTGACGGCAGGGCCTCTGCTGGCGCTGTCTGTTCTTCTCCAGTCAATTTCCTTCCTTTCCTGCTGTCAGTCAAGCAGAGCTGTCAGCCATGAGATCTGACTTCTCTGTGCTCTTTGAAATCCCTCTGCAGCTCACTGACCTGGGTTGTTTTCTTTGGTTTGAAAGGTAGTTAGGGATTAAAAAAAAATTCTTTCGATATTACTATTTTTTTCCATGTGATTTAGATAGAAAATGCTACCCAATAGTTTTATAAAAAATATGGAAAAAAGAAAGCACTGACCCATGGCCATGAATTTGATCTACAAGTTTTTTTTCAAAAGCATTCACTTTGTTTAGGCAGTTATAAAAGTAAACACTATATTAGGAAAATGTGTTAATCAATGCATGCTATTTTTTATGTTTTATTTTTTTCATTTATGTGTTTGGTACAGAGTTTCACTATGCAGCTTGGACTCATAGCAAGCCTCCTGTTTTCAGCCTCCCCAGCACAAGCATTAGAGGCATGTGCCCCCATGCCTGGACTCAGTCTTGGCTCAGCATGCCCTGAGGGCGGGACTGGTGTGTCCTGCAGGACCAGGGATCAAATCCTGGTCCCTGCACTTGCCAAAGTAAGCACTTAGTCTGCTGAGCTATCTTGCTGGCCCATGTATTCTATTTTTAAAGGGCTCCATAATGTTCACATCTGTCTTTATTCCTTTTATTTTATAAAGCAAGTGATACCCTCCTATAAAGATTTTATAAGATATCAATGGAGACCAAAGACTAACATGGTCATACTTAATTTTCTCGTATAATTAAAACTCACTGTTGCAAAATTTTTCAAGTTTTATTTTGTACCACCTTTGTGTGCATATCTGGGAGGTTATTTTTTCTTAAAATTCTTGCTACCCACCTTGATGCCAAACTCTTTTAAATGAACCCTGCAGATAAATTTATTAAAATGAGATTCAGATTACTGTCTACCACGTACCAAGGTTCAGCTTTAGAATAAAGCAAGGAAATGACAAGATGAGATAGCACATAGAGAAGGATACAGGAGACCACTGAGCCCAGTGTAGAAAAAGTCTTGGCAAGCGTAGTCCCTAAAGCACAGCCTGCAGGTGCAGCCTCTGCCATTATTCACAATGCTGTGCCTTTCACACTGTTTAGGTAATCATGCTGGTTTTGTTCCACTGTCTTAGCATAATTTCTAAGGAGTTACTGGTTGGAGGAAAAAAGGCAAATTGGAAGGGACAGGAAGCGGAAGCTGTGTGAGGACCTAGCTTCTGTGTGAAGGGGGAACTAAGAGAAGCTCTGGATGTGACACCGTAGAAACCACTTACTGTGACTGTAAAACTGACATCCTAGGCGATAATGACTTAAGAAGGACTTAAAGCATCCACGAACCCGGAAGAGGACACCTTGGTGCTTTCAGGGCCCTTTGGGTTATTTTGCTAAGCACACCTTATGGGAGATGATATAAATTGTCATGTCATTCATTTTAACATGAAAAAAATATTCTGATAAGAATATGAAACCCAGTATTGGTTTTCATCTCCATCAGGTGTACTTATATTTAAAAGAGATTTGACCCAATAATCTGAATACAAAATTTGGTCAAGCGCAAGATGGATGTAGACATGTCAGATAGCCATTTTTTAAATCAAATCAAAGCCAAAGCAAAGCAAAGAAAAACTCCATGCATTGGACTTTTTTTTTTTTTTTTTTAAAAAAAAAAAGCATTATCCCAGAGCCTCAGCTGCAATCCCCAACCCTTTGGCACAGGGACTGAGGCTGGGGTGATTCAAGCCTATTCCTTTGTTGTGTGTTTTATTTCTGGCATTGCCACCTTAGATTCTCAGAAAGAGCGGACGGCCTGGCATTCTCACACAGCTCGCTGTGGAGTTTTGCTGCTTTGCGGACCCATGACCACTGCTGGGCAGGCGGAGGTCAGGCGCCAGTGGGCTGGCCCCAGTCGTGAACACAGATGAAGGCTCGTGTGTTCACCCATGACAGCTTCCACTCTGCAGTCCCCTGCTTCTGACAGGATCTGGGCCAGAAAGTGTCACTGAATTGTATATCTTTGGCATAAGAGAATGGGACCAAGAGATGGGGGAAAAGAGAAGAGAGGGGGGAGCTAAAAAAAAGAGGTAAGGTGTGTTGTATCTGTGCACCAGCTCCCCACAAGGAATGCGGCCAGTATGTACTACAGTTGGGCACTAAGAACATAGGGCTGTAGCCCGTGTAAGGATGGGGTAAGCACAGTGGTACAGCCAGCGCCCAGCATGAGTGAGCCCCAGTGGAGCCTTCTGGGCTACAAAACATAACAATAACAAAAAAGCAGAGCAAAACAAACAAAATAAAAATAAAATCAGTCCAAAGGCAAGGAGAAACTGGCCATTTTCATTCATTCTCTTGCTTCTTCAAGAAGCCCTCTGCCCACTTCCTGTGTGCCACTGTGCTAGTTATGAGAAGACAATGACAATTAACATCCAAATTTCTGCTTTCAAAAATATTACCATGAGAGAGAGAGAGAGTGTGTGTGTGTGTGTGTGTGTGTGTGTGTGTGTGTGTGTGTGTCTGTGAAATTCCCACATTTATGAAGTGGTATCGAAGTAGAATTTGAGATTCACGAGATATTGTGAATCTTTAAGAACTCCACCCCTAGCAGCCATTGTTGGACTAGAAGGCGGTATTTGTTAGCTAAATTAAGTCAGCCCACACCGGGGGCCTGCTGTGGATGGGCCCATTCTGTTTTTGTCCTGGTGAAGTAAATGGCTGCATTTAGAAGTGCAGTTTTAGCTCATCGAGGTCATTTGTAGCATTGACAGAGTAGATGTGATAAATATAGACATTTTCTAAAGCATGCCACTGAATGTCCTTCCTCCTGATAAGTTTTGTCCCAAAAGTGCTCACTGGAAGAGGACTCCTGGGGCCTTGGGAAAGGTCTGGTCCCTCGGTAGGGTTCTTGCTGGCAGTGGTGCAAGGTGCCTGACCCATCACAATAATTTGCCCTCTGTCTCTTCAGGAGTAATGATCAGTGTTCCGGATAGCTTTGCCTCTGCTGGTAGTGGTAGTGACAGAGAGGAAGGGTAGAGATTTGTTTGGACTTCAATCAGCCTCAGAGGTGGCCCTCAGCAGTTTCGCACAAGAAGTCGACGTGGATGTGAAGGTTAGCTTCAGTCAGCGTCAGAGATTCCCCTTGGCAGCTTGTCTTGCGCTTCCTGAAGCCACTGCTTGTTGCAGAGTTTTGTAGCTGATCATTCCGTGGCAACAGAAGTGGCACTAAAATTAAAAATAGAAACTTTGGAAAGTTGTGTTGTAGACAGCCTGTTATATAAAATGGCCTTGTGTGCACGCAGTCCCCTCACCAGAGGACTCCGGCCTCTTCGTTCTGACTGTGGAACCTCCTCCTGACCTTGTGGCAGTCATGGGATTCTGTTCGCCATGAGGACCCTTCTCCACGCTGGAGACACTGTTGGTGCTCAGTAGTGGGCATTGGTCTCAACTGAGCTTCTTCATATTCTAAAGGACTTTTGGAGTATGGGGCATAGGGTTCATTCAGAGCTCTTCAGCATTGCCGGTTGTTATGGTTTAGATGTAGGCTTCTGCCCCCACAGCCTCGGGTGCATGGGAGGTGATTGCACCATGGGGTGCTATGCTCATGAGTGGAACATCCACTGATAGGTACAGTAGCAACTGTGCTTGGGAGATGGCGCCCAGCTGGAGACAGGTTGCTGGAGATGGGAGCTGCAGAGATGTCCTCATGCCCCTGCCTCTCTCCTTTCGCCACTTCCTGTCTGTCATGGCTGGCCTCTTCCCAGGCCCTTCAGCTGTGCCATTTCTGCCTTGGGGCCTGCTGACCCTGGGCTTAAATGTAAGCCAGGATAAACTTCTCCTTCTCAAAGTCATAAGTGTCATTTTGAGCCTCCCAGCACCAGGAAGGTGACCACGAAACCTGCTATGGGCTCTTGGGGTTTTGTTTTTCAGTGCTGAATTAGAGGGAACATAGAAAGTATGAAATAACTTGAATGTGTCTAAGAGCTATAGCCAGTAAGCTTGGAATGGAACCCAAGAAGTGGGACTTAGCTATCCATCCCCTGCAGGAAATAGCGCATTAGTGAGTTAGCTCAGCTAAAGTAGGATTCCCACCATGCCTCTCCACCCATTATTACCTTTCTCTATTTTCATAAAACTTCATGTGAAAAAAAGGATAGTATGGGGCAAACCGTGGCGAGCACAGTGAGTCCTGATGGGGTGGCTTAGCAGAAGCCGTGTGGCTGGAGCGCCATATCCGAGGCCAAGAAAATCCGACTGAGGCGGTGGAGGCAGTGACCAAGGGTTAGAGGTGGGCCACTGAGGCACTGCTTCTGGTGGGGAAGCCTCCGGTAGAGCCCGGGCCTTCGCAGAGCATGTGTGACGACGTTCCGAAATCTGGTGTGTGTTGTGGTTACAGTATCATTTATGTCCTCAAGCTAAAATATTTGTCTAGGAGCAGGATAGCTGGAATGCTTTTCCTAAGCAGACTATAAACACTCAGAAGTGTAGGATTTTCTGAGAAAAAGTGTTGAATGATATCACTATTTCTCCCACGACTTCAGAAAAAATGTGTCCAGGAGCACGGTTTTATCTTTGAATTGGAGACACAAACCAAATGGAACATTTTGCGGAGGAGGGTGTAGTGCCAAGTTCTCTGATTGTTCCTTTGGAAATTCAGAGCACACAAGGTTCTGACTCGGGAAGTCGAGTGCTTTGGAAGGAGAGTGCAAGGTGTGCCCCCCCACTGCTCTCCACACTCGTGGCGGCGGGAGTGCTCGCGCCTAGAGATTTAGCTGTGTCCACCCGACCTCCATGTGGGGCAGATGGAAGGCTGATAAGAGTGGAGGCCACAAAAAAAGAAAAAAAATCAAAAAACCCAAAAACAAAACAAAACAAAACAAAACAAAAAAAGAGTGGAGGCAGTAGGGAAAGGGCGGCAATTCTACTAGCATGTTCCAAAGCCCAGGGCAGGGTTGTGGTGTGCTGGAATGCCTCTGTTCCAAAGCCCCTTTGTTCCCTGCTCACACTTTCATTGTGGGTCATCCTGAGTTCACTGCATCTTCCAAAAATTCCTGTACTGACACCCTAACCTCTAAGACTGCAGGCTCTGATATTATTTTGACACAGGGTCATTGTAGGTATCATATGTTAAGTCTAAATGAGGTCGTGGTGGAGTAGGAAGGGCCCCAAATCTGATGTGACTGATTTTAAAAAAAATCTTTTATTTATTTATTTATTTGGTTGGTTGGTTTTTTATCCATTCATTTGGTACAGCAGAGTGCAAGATTCCCGCTGTTCTCTTACGCTCATTGCAGGAGTGCTCATGCCTCGAGATTTTAGCTGTGTCCACCTGACCTCCATGTGGGGCAGATGGGAGGCTGATAAGAGTGGAAGACAGTAGGGAAAGCTCACTGCATAGCTCAGATTGGTAGTGATCCTCCTGTCTCAGCATCCCCAGCACTGGGATTATAGGCATGCACCATCACTCCTGGTCTTGGTGGCCTGCACGGTGTGGGGCTGGCATAGTATGTGGTACCAGGGATTGAACCAGGGTCCTTATGCTTGCCATGCATATGCTTAGAGTGTAGAGCTATCTCCCCAGCCCGACTGATGTTTCTATAAAAGGGAGATGTGGTAACATTTTAGATTGTTGCTTCTATAGGCCAGAAATGCCAGTAAGCTGTGTGTGGAAGGACCTGGGACAGGTGCTCACAGTAGCCCATCCTGTAGACACTTTGATTTCTGACTTTCGGTACCCAAACTGAGACAGTAGTTAGTGTCCTTTAACTTTCTACTTCGTGGTGCTTTGCTCCAGCAGCCCCAGAAGACAAATGCGTGACTGTCTCTGGGTTCTGTTTGTTGGTTTCTGTCTCTTCTATTCTGCATTCTCTTGGGTCAGGGACTATGTCCTGGTCATTTCCAAGTCCTCATCTAAAAGAATAGTCCTGGACAGATAGGATTGCCCCATAAATATTTACTGAATAAAAAAAAAAAGCTAAATATGTTAATTTCTATCAGTAATCATCTGCTGCCTCTCAGTTAGGAAAGATAAGTACTAATCTCCTGAGTCTCAGATTCCTTATTGCTTAGTAATGTTGACCCTGAGTTAGGTTCAGGGTGACTTTCCCCGTGTTTTAGCCATCTAAGTGTCCTAACAAAACACTGTGCCATGGATGATCCATAAACAGCTCTGGAGAGTCCAAGGTCAGGGCCTTGGTGGTTGTCTCATTCCTGCTTTGTAGGTGGGCGTCTGTGTTTGTGTATTTACCTGGTAGAGGGAAAGGGACAGCCGGGGGTCTTTTGTAGGTGAGCACTAACACTACTAAGTGTGCACCCTTCACGTTTTTAAAAAAATTGTATTTGGGAACCAGGCGTGGTGGCGCTTGCCTGTAATCCCAGCACTCGGGAGGCTGAGGTAGGAGGATTGTTGTGAGTTTGAGACCAGCCTGAGCTACAAAGTGAGCTTAAGGCCAGCCCTAACTGCATAGTGAGACTCTGTCTGAAAAAGACCAAAAAGAAAAAAAAAAATGTATTTGGTACAAGGTCTCACCATGTGGCTTTGACTTGTACTGATCCTGTTTTCAGCCTCCCCAGCACCGAGATTGCAGGGGTATACCACAACACCTAGACCCGGAGGCTGGCTCAGTGTGTGTGGGGTGGGGCTGGCACAGCATGGGGTGCAGGGATTGATCCCTGCTCCCTGTGCTTGCCGAAGCAGGTGCTTAGTCTGCTGAGCTATCTCGCTGACCCTTTTCATCATTTCCTCAAGGTATTTTTAAATTTTTATTTCTTTATTTTTGGGTGCCAGGGATCTAACTCAGGACCTTGTGCTGGCCAGGCAGGCATTTACATTGCTGAGCTGTCTCCCTGGCCTGCGCCTTTCACTTTGATAACCTGATCTCTGAACACCCTTATATTGACAAAAAATTTCAGACTGTAACTTTTGGTTGGCTCTTCTTTTCTCTATACTCTGACTGTGACAGTGTCCGCCATTCAGGAGTTTCTGTATTTTAAAATTTAAACTGGGGCTGGGGAAGATAGCTCAGCAGTCTAAGTGCCTGCTTGGCAAGCACAAGGACCTGGGTTCGATCTCCAGTACTGTTTGCTCTGCCAGCCATCAAAATCAGGTATGGTGGTGCACTCCTATAATCCCAGTGCTGGGGAGGCTGAGACAGGAAGATCACTATGAATCCGAGCTATGTAGTGATCCCATGTACCAAATAAATAAATAAATAAACAAACAAACAAATAATTTTAAAAATTTAAACATTTTCACAGGGTCTGCAGAAAAGTCAAATTTGTTGTACCATTTTTCTAGGAAAGCCTTTGTTTAAAAACACAAGCATCAGTACTTTGGTTAGGCATTTCTTAACCAAAGGGGGAAAGCAATTTTTAATTGGTGTAGAAATAAAGTTAAGGTTTAATTTTAATATAAAGATGCTTGTTAACTCATTGTAGAGAAATGTCTTGAGCAAAGGAAATATAATGGGTAATTTATTTAGACCATGTGCAGTGATACCTTATCCAAAGCAGGCATCTACCCTCTAGATTATGAAAGCCAGCTACATAAAATTGCACTGATAGGTGATAAATTTGAGATTTTTGTTTTGGCGGAACCAGGGATTGAACTCAGGCCTTTGTGCTTGTCAGGGGAGTGCTTATTCTACTGAACCATCTCCCCAGCCCCCAAGGTTTTTTCATGATAGTGGAAATATGTGTCCCTAAAAGTAAAATAGAAGACTTTCCTTCATAAATGCAAACACCGGAAGTATGCCCACCACGTAGATCTGGAAAAGCTGCCCGTTATTTACTTGAATTTAATCCTTTGCCAAGTGTGGGAAAGCAGATGGGCAGGAAATTCTGCAGGGAATGGGGTGTTGTAAATGGACACTGGAAAACAGGATTGAGTTCTGGGTCAGAGGTGGGAGGGATTGATTAGGTTTTCTGAGCCCATGAGTTACAAGCCCATTTCTGAAAAGCTTGGGTATCAACTAAAATATTCTTGTACATAGTGATAACTTGGACACATTGTTATCTTCATTTATTGGGGTGTGTGTGTGTGTGTGTGTGTGTGTGTGTGTGTGTGTTCCAATTTCTGTGGTTCCTTGAGTTAGTTCGCTTGTGTTTTGTCTAACAGAGGGAAGCAAAGGACAAATGCCTCCATTAAATTCCTTGTCAGTTAAATGTTTGACAGACAGGGTGGTGTTACATAAAACGTTCTGTGAACACTCATTTCCTGGAATGACTGTTGTTTTAACTTGAACTATGTGCTTTGCCCAGTCCTTTGGACTCCTTAGAATGGGCGCAGGAAAGCTCCGTGTGCCTCTCAATTGCACTTAGGTAAACGATATTTTGTGTTCAGGGAGGACGCTCCTCCCCATGGGCGGAACCCCCCGCCCTCCCCTGCTCCAGCGTTCTGGGGTAAATGCAGGAGGCCTGCGTGCCGCTCTGTTTCAAACATTTGCCTGACTTTCTCACTTGAAGCAATGGGAAGGGAGCATGTTTTTCTTGAGGAATGTTTACTTTTGCGACATAGGCATGAGAAAAAAAATTATTCATTTTGAGATACACTTTAGAGAAACCTGAAACCGAGTGGAAGGTCTTGGTCAGAACGCAGGTTCTGGGAATGGTGATCAAATGCTCTGGTCTCCTGTGGTGGTGTGGGGCAGGCAGAAGGCCTTCCTTTTCCCTTTCCCCATCTCATCTCTATGTCGAGGAACAAAATGAGAAGGGCAGTTTGCAGCTTTGAGAATTCTCACTTAACAACTGCAGCAGGGGTGAGGTCCAGAGTCTGGTGCTGGTGTATAAAATTACACGTTTAACTGTATGCAAAGACGTTAACACTTTGCCTGCTTTCAGACCTTGGTTTCCAAAGTGTATGCCAGGGACACACACAGGGATTCAGCTTTCTAAGCTATTTATTGTTAGGCATATCTTTTAAATTCTTGTGCCATAGGTCTAATATTGTGGAATACCATGATTCCGTACACTTGTCTCCGTATTTCCGTGACGTGTTTTGCACACTCACACACATGTACACTGCAAAGCACAACAGATCTACTGAGAAATATAGGCGTACACAAATTCAGAGGAATAGCTCGGCAAGGTTTTGCAAAGGGAGCACATCTGCTTTACTCCCACGTTATCGACATGCCAAACATGACCCACACTCCTGAAACAGCTCTGTGTCCATTGGAGTCATTTAGCTCACCGGAGGGGCGCCGTTGTTCTGACCTTCGCTACTGTAGATTATCGCTGCCCCATTCTTGAACTGCACAGCGATGAAACCTCGCGTATTTTGTTTTCTCTAGGTCACTGTGTGCTGTGAGGCTGGCACAGGTGGTTGTATATGGCGAACACTTGTTTTGTTGTGATTACAGCAGTGTAAGATTCAGTTTAGTGTAACCCAAGTTTTTAATGCGTTTTATTTTAGCCTCACTGTAAGTGTACATTAATTGTACAAAATGATGGGCTTCACCGCGGTATTGTCCCACATGTATGTTGAACCTGGATCGTGTCCGCTCTCCCTGTTGCCCTCTCTTGCCCCTGTCACTTCGTCCCTTGGTGCCCTCCTCTTCCTGAACAGTCTTTCATTACTTTCCAATCCTTTCTCCCCTAGATTTAGCATATGAGAGGAATCATGTGATGCTTGCCTTTCCGAGTCTGGCTTATTTCCTATAACAGGACACTCTCCAGTTGCACCCATTCTCCCGTAAGTGGCCTGGTTTTGTTCTTCCTGGCTGAATTAACCCTCAGTCATGCATGTATACCATGCATATGCTGACCATCCATTTGTTGGTGGGCATCTAGGCAGGTCCCGTATTTTGGTTACTGTGAACAGGGCCAATGTCAATAGGAGAGTGCAGGTATCACTGCGGTGCTGGCTTTGTGTCCTTCGCTTCGCTTCCGGAAGTGTAGGCAGAGCTGGATCACAGGATAGTGCTCTTTTTGAGGAACCTCCATGTTGATTTCCAGAGTGGTCGTACCAATTTACATTCCTTCTAGGGACGGGTAGGAGCTCTTGCTTATTCATATGCTTATTATTGTTTGTTATTTTTTTTTATTTCTTCATGGAGTCTCACTGTGGTTTTTAACTTGCATTTTACTTGATGGCCAAAGACGTTGAGCATGTTTTCATATAATAATGGCCTATTTGTACTTCTTTTGAGAGGTATATGATCAGATCATTTGTCTTTTTTCTTTTTTTAATTGGATTACTTTTTTTTTTTTGGTGTTAAAGCTTTAAAATTTTATAACATTTTTGGATAGGAATCCTCTGCCCAAGGAGTACCTGGCAAAGCTTCTCCCATTTTGTAGATTTTTCTCACCATGTTTGATTGTGTCCTCTTGTGTGCTGACGCTTTTAAATTTGCTGTTATCCCATTTCTCAGTTCTGGCTATGAGATATCCAGAGCTAGTAGAATCCTGTTTAAGAATTCATTGCCTATACCAATATCTCGATGGATTTCCCCATAATTTCCTCTGATAATTTCAAGTTTCAGGTCTTACATTACTGTCTTTGATCTAGTCTAAGTTGATTTTTGTATAGGATAAGAAGAAGAGGTGTAATATGGATCTTCTACAGGTAGATGCCCAGGTTTTATTGAAGAGGCTGTCTTTACTTTAGCTTATATTTTTGGCTTCTCTGTCAAAATAAGATGGCTGTAGATGTGCAAGTTTATTCCTGGATCCTCTGCTCTATTCCATTGGACTGCATGTCTATTTTTATGCCAATATAGTGCTATTTTTGTTATAATGGCTCTGTGTGAGAGCCAATACCTTTCTTTTGAAAGGTATTATGATGTCTTTAGCACTGTTCTTTTGGTTCAGGATTCTTTGATTATTCAGGGTCTTTTGTACTTCCATATGAATGTTAGGAATACGTTTTAGCTCTGTGAAGAATACCATTGGTATTTTGGTAAGGACTGCGTTGAATCTGTTATTCTTAATTAGTATGGCCATTTTAATGATATTAATTCTTTCAGTGCATGAACATAGTATCTTTCTGCTGTTTTCTTCGGTGTCGTTCTTCATATTTTATAAATTTTCATTACAGAAATCTTTGACCTCCTAGGTGAGGTATATTCTGAGCCATTTTTAAAAGGCTAGGATGAATAGAATTATTTTTTCCTTATCAGTGATTTCATTATTGATGTATAGAAAAGCCACCACTTTTTACTTTTTTTTTTTTTAGTGTACTTTGTTGTTCCAGGGTGTCACTATTCAGCTCAGACTCGGGGTGAGCCTCCTGTTTTCAGCCTCCTCACTGCTGGGATTATAGGCGTGCACCACCATGCCCGGACTCTGGCCGGCTCAGCCCGCCGTGGGGGCGTGGCTGGTGTGGCACATGGTGCCAGGGACCGAACTGCAGTCCTTGCACTTGCTTAAACAGGTGCTTTATGTGCTGAGCTATCTCACCACCCCAGCGATCAGTTTCTTAATGTTGATTTTTATGTCCTTCTATGTTACTGAATGTATTTGTCAATTCTAAGAGATTTTAGGTGGACTCTAGGCTTTTCTAGTTATTAAAGCATTCACATCTGCAAACGGAGAATTTGATTCCTTTCATTCCTATTTGTATTCCTCTTATTTCTTTCTTTGCCTGGTTGTTCTGGCTAAAGTTTCCAGTAGCATATTGAGAATGGAAATCTTTGTCTTGCTCCTGATTTTAGAGGAAATGCTTCCAGTGTTTCTCATCCAGTTTGTCAGAGTGCGTTTATCATATATTGCATTTATTATGTTGAGATATGAATCTTTGTGCCTCATTTATTCAGGGTTTTAGCATGAAGGAGTGGAATTTTACTGAAGGCTTTTCTGTGTCTGTTGAAATTATTGTGTGCTTTTAAAATTATTGATTCTATTTATATGGTGAATTACATTTATCAATTTTTGTTGCATCACTGAAATGAAACCCAATTGATCTTTTTGATGTGTTGAATTAGACTTGTAAGAATTTCATTGAGAATTTTGCATCCATGTTTATCAAAGATACTGGTTGATGGTTTTCTTTTCACTTAGTTTATTTTAATATATACTTTGCATTTTATCGCTGATGCAGTTGCAAATTATTATTTGTAGATATCAGGAAAAGTGCTTCTATGAGCATGTTGCTATATATGTAGAATTGCTGGGATATAAGGTACACATGTATTCAACCAAATAGCTTTCTGAAATGCCTTAACAATGTACATTCATGCTAACAGTGTTGGAGACTTATGGTTAGCTTATATCCTCCACAGTACCTTATAGTGAAAGTGTATTTATTTTCCAATTTATTTAATTTTTAGAATTTCACATATTCTGTTAAATCTGTATTAGCATTTCACTGTGACTTGACTTTGAATTTTTTCTGATCACTTGTATTATTACACATTTTTATTGGCTTTTTGACCATATGAATAGCATATTGCAGGACATGCCTGCTGAAGTCTTTTGTTCATCTAAAATATTGTTCATTTAAATAAATCTCTCTTTTAGGGCTGGCAAGACAGCTTAGCAGACTGAGTGCTTGTTTAGGCAAGCACAGGGACTGTGGTTTGATCCTTGGCACCACATGCCATGCGGGCCCTGCCCCCAGGCTTGCCGAGCAGACCACCAAGATCGGGCATGGTGGCGTATGCCTGTAATCCCAGCACTGGGGAGGCTGAAGACAGGAGGATCACTGTGGGTCTGAGGTGCATAGTGAGACCTCATACCAAATACATTAAAAACAAACAAAAAAACCATCTCTTTTACTTTCTCATTTCTAGAAGGGAAATTTTTAAAATGAGTCTTTTCAGATATATGTATATTGCAAATATGTTGTCTTTAGGGCTTATGTTTTTGTATAATGATATGTTTTGATTAATTGAAGTTCTTTCAAGAAAGTCTAATTTATTAACCTATTTTAATACTGTTTGGATTTTTTTCTTTTTTGGTCCTTTTAAGGAATATTTACCTAAGCCAAGTTCATGAATTATTTTTCTATACTGTCTTTACAATGTTGGCCATTTTATTTTTCCCATTTATGATCCATCTCATAGTGATTTTTACATATAGTGAGAAGTAGGACTCAAGGAATTTTCTCACCTGGCTGTCCATTCCTTTATCCAGTGTCAGCTTTACTGTAAACCAGGGCCTGGGGGTGGGTTTTCGTCTGAGCTCTGTTCTCCTCCACCATTCTCTTTATCTGTTCATACATCAGAGCCACCTGCTTGTACTGGCTATGCCTGTAAATTAAATTTTGATTTCTTATACTATAAATCCTTGGACTTTGTTCTTCAAGATTATTTTTATTGTTTTTGGCCCTTTGCATTTCTCCTTAATTAGAATCAGCTTGCCAAATTTCTTTTATGTTATTAATTAGTATAATAATGAATCTATAATTTCTAGTTTAGGGAGAGCTGACTATTTTTAACATTATATCGTCCAGGAAAATAGTATGTCCCTCCATTTCTTTAGATTGTCACTGATCTTTTCTCAATAAGTTTATGTTTTTCTTTGTGGAAGTCTTGCACATCTTTCACTAGTTTTGTTCCTGCTTATGTGCCCTCTTCAGTAGAAAGCTGTTTGCATAGAATCAAAATCTTCCTTTAGATTCCTACTCTTTAACAACTTACAACGGAGAAACTCTATTTTGAAAGTGAAGAAGGAAGTGCCCTTGCACCTTGAGGAGGAGGTGTGGGGCTTTTTTGGTGTTGGTTTGAGGTAGGTGCGACGCAGCACGTCCTGCCCAGATGGAGCCTCTGGAGTATCCTCCTCAGCAGCAGCTGCGTGTGGGTAGAGTGAGAGATTCTATGGAGAGCAGACTCAGTGCCTTGAGTAAATTACATAGCTGAATGAAGAAACCAATGCATATTCTAAAAGTTTGAAGCACATTCATTGATGGAAAATGAATCGCCATTCTAAACAAAGAGATTATGTACCTTTGACTTCTCCTCCTGAAGTTTTGCATCATCCTTGCCAATCACTAGAAATTAGAAGTTTTTTAATTAATGATTGAGATGATATCAAGGTGACTGAGCAAGTAGTATATTTTTTGGTATTACCATCAAGTATGTTTTCCATTAAATAAAAATCTTTAAAATTAAATAAATCAAGCTTGAGTCTATACAGGCATATTGTCTAAAACTGATGACTCTCAGAGTTCCTTCTGATTGCTTCTGTTTCCCAGTCATACTTTGGGAAAGAATATTTCTTCCTCACTAACTTATCAACTCCAATTTACAGCCTGCACTGGCTTCTGAATCCTAAGATCTAGCCAAACTACACTCCCCAGCCTCCAAGACTTCGTTCTTGCCATGTCCAGTTAAAAAGAAATGTTCACTTTCAGTTCTTTTTCATATTTGAGGTTACTGACATGTTCCTCCCCGATGAAACTCGTCTTGTCCATGGTCTTCACCATTCATTGTGGTCTCTTGCTCTTTTGTTAGTTATACTTTTTTCTTACTTTTTCTCAGGTTGTATTTTAGGCTCTCTGCACTCCATATGTGCTCATCACACCTGGCAGTTTTGGACCTTTTTGTTTCTCTTGGCTTCATTGATGTTCTGCTGTTTTGGAAGGCTAGTGTTGAAAGAGCCAACTGGGCAAACACCGATGTCCAATTTCCTATAGGATCTCTCTATCTACGGGCCCTAAAGATACTTGAAATCCTATGATCTGCTCTTCAGATCGGTGAGATGACACCCTTTCTGCTGGCCCTGTGACCTGGGAGTGGTGGTTCTTTGTCCTTTACCTCCCCTTGTCCAGTGACAGCACCCTGACAAATCTTCCTTCTTACTATCCTAACATCTCTGCAGCTTCCTTTTTTTCTATACCCACCACCTTTTCTCTGTTCCCCACATGACCTCAACCCTGGAAAAAGTAAGCCATTATCTGCCCCAGGGTACTCTTTCCAATCAGGCTACTCTTCTGTTCAAAGCTTACTTACAATGGGTCATTTCTTTCTTTGGCATATAAGCCAAGATCTTTAATATAGATTTCAAGACATGGTTATTTTGGGGCTCCTGCTGCATCCTCAGCCTGGTCTGTCACTCTGCCTTTTCTACCTAAGCTTCCTGAAGGCAAAGAATGTGTCTTACATATTTGTTTCCTTCCCTTGCAGGTGCTTTCATAAGTAGGCACCATGTTTTGTGGGGATGCAGAGATGTAGGGCTCATCTCTGCCCACAAGAATTGCTTACTGTAGAAGGTGAAAGAGAAACATCAACAGATAATTGCCATACAATTTGATGAGAGCTATATGACAAATACTTTTAAAACACGGAAGAAGTGTCTTCTAGGCCACAGTGAATTCTACTACAGTGTCTGCAGGGATACACAGATCCACAGAGATTTATGGAGAAATGATCTGCAGAGTAAACATTGTCTTCACGAGTGCCTGGGAGCCCCACAGGCAGCTTTACCAGTGATCTTCAGGGACTGTTCACTGGAATCTTCAGATGCAGAGACCCCATAGGAGTTAGATTTCAACGAGTAGTACATCAACATGCAGATGAACGTCAGGTGGTTGTGTGGGAGAGATTAAACATTAAACCCTATTTTTCAGAGTATTAGTTGAGAATGGAAAGAATCAGTGTCTTGTATGCTTAAGAGCTCTCTGATAAGATAGCAACGGTGGATTGAGATCAAAATCCATACTTTGTCTCAAATGTTTGCCAGTGTTATTTCAGTATTGTTCAGATGCAATGTTCAATCCCAGAACCATTCCTGCAAAGTAGGGTCTTTGCCTTTAGTTTTCCCTCTACCCACATCCCAGGTGAGGATGCTTGGTAGTCGAGAAATTTTCTAGAATACCAAAGATATTCTACAAGACCAGGAGGGTAGTGGCTGGTACCTCTTGCATTTCAGTGTGAGGTGACACGGCAGCAGTCAGAGAAGGAAACTTTATAGATGTGGATTAAGCAAATCTGCTGTTTTTACATGATTATATATGGTGGGGATTTAGCTAGTGCCTTTTAGAACCCAGAGGCCTTGAATATACTTCAAAAGTTTTGGAGAATCCCCAGAATTTCACACAAAATGGAGTGTACATGCATATATAGTTTTCATCATATTCTCAAGGTTCTTGGAACTCAAGAAACGGGTCTGCATATTTTGACTTATATTGATTATATTCATTATATTATTTGAGAGGTTAGGTAGAAACATTGTTAAGTATTAGAGTTGGTATTATCGATTCAGCTGTAACATTCAATATCCATTATGATATTTAAAAGAGATAGATAGATTCATGTTGTGGTTTGGGGTTTTTGCAAGGGGAATAATATAAGACAAGACACATTCTATAATTGTATTTTATAATGAATCACCCAAGAATTACATACAAATGATTAGAGCTCAAAGCAAACTGCCTACCAGTTTAGCCTAGAGCCCACAACAAAGTCTTATGCAGGCCTGCTTCACAGATCTGTGCTAGAAGGGCCCAACGGTCAGTGGTGGAGACTAGGAAGTCTGTGCCAGCAGGATGAAGGATCTGTGCTAGCAAGCTGAAGGACTGGAACTGGAGCTAGCAAGCAATGCTCCAGGTAAGCACCAGAGCTCCCCCACAGTAGCACAACCATCCTCAGCAACAGTGAGGCTCTGAGCTTCTCCAGCAATGAGGAAAACTGAGTTCCCATCAGGAAAGCCAATATGACAAGCTTCTCTAGGACGCTGAGCAGTGCACCAGCTTCCCCTCATGAGCTAGGAAGTGATGCTCAAGATGAGAACCCAAGCTACTCCAGAGTTCATGAGCAACGCCAGCATGACGAAGTCCTCCAGCAGAACAGCCCAAGAGAACTAACAGCTTCCAACAGTGCCAACAGCTTCTCTAAACAGCATCCCTAACAGCGTTCCAGCAGCTTCTCCTGTTCTGCCTTTAGGTTGCTGCTGGGAACAACCCTCAGGTGGGCCCCTTGCACCCAGCAGTACATGAGTTTAATTCATCCGCATGTAATAAGTTACTCACCATTTAGAAATATACTACAGTTCACTTATATTTGCCCACTGTATTTTCAACTCTGTGATATCTTCCAGTATTTACCAATTGGAACATCAGCCCTCAGCTTTTGAATTCTGATCAGTAGAGTTATTGATTCTAAAGAGTGTACATATTTCAGGAAAAGGAAAACTTTATAAATATTTTAATAGTACACTTACTGACTAAATATTAAAGCACAAGCACTAAATCCACTGGAAGAGAAAGTAGGTTAAAATCCTGAAGACATAGGGCCAGGCAGAGAATTCGTAAACAAAAACAAAACTGCATGGGAAATACTTCAAAGAATCAGTAGCTTGGATCTCACCATACTGAAAAGGTTTTGTACATCAAAAGAAATCACCAACAGTAAAAAGAAAACTCACAAATTAGAAAAAACCTTCAGCCAACTGTACCTCATACAAAGGACTTTCATATGCAACATATAAAGAATTAAAAACTATTAGGCCTTCAAAATTCAAAGATCTGGGCCAGCCAGATAGCTCACTGGATTAAAGCACTTGCTTAGGCAGATTCAAGGATAGGATTCAATCCCCAGCATGCCATGCCAGCCCCGCCCCTGGGCAGGGATGAGATGGCAACCAAGACTAGGTATGGTGGCTTGCACCTGTAATTCCAGCACTTGGGAGGCTGAAAACAGGAGGATCGCTATGAGTCCGATCTGTGTAGTGAGACCCTGTAGACCCTGTACTAAATACATAAAAAAAAAAATCAAAATTCAAGCATCCAATTTAAGGATGGGTATCTACAATGAATACTTCTCAGAGGAGATACAAATGGCAAATAAATATATAAAACAATGTTCAACATTACTGGTCATTTGAGAAATGCAAATTAAAACTGAAATTCTATCTCACCCAGAAAGGATAGCTACCAGAGTGTAGACTGATACCACTGTGGAAATCAATGTGGAGATTCCACAAAAAACTAGACTTAGAGGTCCCCTTCTGGGTATTTTTCTAGAAGAGCTGAAAACATACCACAGGGATACATGTGCACCCATGCTTATAGCCGCATAATTTGTAATAGTTATAAATCTTGGAAACAACCCAGGTGTCCATCAAGTGCAGAATGGATAAAAAAGTTGTAGAATTTTTATACAATAGAGTATTGCTTAGCTATAAAGAAAGATAAACTTAAAGCTTTTATAGGTAAATGGATACAACTAGAGATCACACTCCTAGGTGAAAGAAGTCAGAGCTGAATGTGTAAATATCATGTTGTCTCCCTATTGTCAGAACTTGAAAGAGTAAGGAAAATCCGAAAGTACAATAGATACTGTGAAAAGGGAAGAAATTTCTCAAAAGGAAAGAACAAGTAGGCTGCGGGAAAGGAGAAAAAAAGAAAAAGTATATAAACATAAGATAGCTAAGATAACTGTACTACCAATTTCTATTGGTTTATTAAAGGCAACAGTTCATACAGTTCTTTGACCCATTGTACACGTGCTAATCTGGTAATCCGAACAACTACTTAGGTCACAACAATGTGCAACAAAACAACGTTTGTTGAATTCCTATCTTGTTTTTTTAAATTCTGTATTGTTCCTGTTTTAAAGTTACTTTTTAATGCTCTTTAACAATTTTTTAAAAGAATCTAAAAAATATTACGCTTACTGAGACACCAAGAGATTAACACAAGTTCCCTTTGGCTTCTACAATTACAAGAAGTGTTCAAATCAGTGACCAGCAGCTCCTGGACATTTGTGAGCACAGGGAACTGCTGCTCAGGTAGCCCTGGATGCCGAGGTCACTACCTGTGCACTTCCAATTCCTTCTTGAAGGGTTTTCTGTGACATGTGAGATCCTCAAGAATCCCCCTTCTGGGGGTGACACTATCTCTTGAAATATCATCATACTATTTTCCTTTTCTAGAAGTGTGTATACATATCTCAAGAAAAAGTCTTATTTGGAGCTGCTTAGAAATTTATAAACATCTTTTTACTAAATGTAGCCTACTGTTGTGGCTTGGAGTTTTGCAATAAAAACAATACAATATAAGACACATACTTTATAAGATTATTTTATAATGAATTGCTCAACAAATCATATAAAAGGAGTACAGGAAATCTGTCCACACACTGAAGACCAAAGACTCTGTCTGAGGGCCTGGATCCGTGGTAATGTCCTGAATGAGTCCAGCTGAAGACCTAGAGCTCCTAACAGTGCTTCAAGTCCAAGGAGAGGCCAAGAGCCCAAGACAGTGGCTCTTGTAGGCCTGCTTCATGGATCTGTGCTGGGAAGACCCAAAGATTGGTGGTGGGAGCTAGAAAGCCTGTGCCAGCAACAAAAGATCTGTGTTAGCAGGCTGAAGGGTGTGCACTGGAGCCAGGAAACGATGCTCAAAGTAGGACCCAGAACCAGCCTCAGAGATAGTGAAGTCCTGGTCAGAAAAGCCAATGCAACCAGCTTCTCCAGGGTACTGAATAGTGCACCATCTTTCCCCCTGGAACCAGGAAACAATGCTCAAGTGGAGGACCAGGGAAGACCCAAAGGTTGGTGGTGGTAGCCAAAGTCAATGTTAGCCATTCTCAGTGACAAGGTCCGGAACTCCTCTGATGATAACAGCCAAATTCATCAGGAAAGCCTGGCGTGACACGGTTCTCCAAGGGAAACAACAGCAGGCTCATGAAAACCAACAGCTTCCAACAGCTTCTTCTCTTCAGTTCTGCCTCTTATGTTGCTGGCATCAGTCTTCAATGCCCCCACCCCCACACCTCCATACCCTGTATCTTGCTGGTTCAGTTCAAGTGGGTATTTCAAGTTGACCCCAGTTGTCAATCCACTACAGATTCTACAGCAATTTTTTCATTTATTTTTCTCAGCTGCTTTTAACAATCAGTATAAATTTTAGTATATGCTTTCTAACATAAAATTTAATAAACAGTATTTTCTAATTTCTAACCAGGAGGTATACTTGTTATTCTGCAGTAGAAATTGGCATTAGTTTTTGAAATTAGTGTATCTCATAAGTCAGTATTAATTATAATTTCTTGTGTTATGAATTCTTAGAATGCAGCATTATTTTTTCCTGAATGTATATTTTTAACAATTTTGGCCCTTGCTCTTGCCAGGGAAGCGCTTATTCTACTGAGCCATGTCTCTGGCCTTTTTGTGACTTCTTGATATGTAAATATTAAATGAGTTTCTCTCAGAAGAAGATTCTGGATGAATGCTACTTTTAAAAGAATAAATATGGTGATACCTCTTGGAACTTCTGCAGAGAAAGTTCTGTGTGCCTTCTTTCTCCCATTCCCAGGAAAAGTGATGGGACAGGCTCTATCCCTTTAGGGAGTACACTCAGACACTTAAAATTTTGCTGTTCATGCACAACTTTGGCTGTTCGTCAAACTGGGCTATTCTCCCTTGTAGCACGCTACCTATGCTTATAACAACAGAAATGTAGCAAAGCCAAAAGAGACATCAGTTTAACTGAACAGAAATGTCACTATGTTCTCTATAAATACATATCTTAAGTTCTGTGCTTAAGTGATAAATTCAAAAAATCTCTGATATTCTTTGAAATTCTATATTATTTTGAATTATTATTATTATTTTTTTTTTTTTCAGAACCGGGGATTGAACTCAGGCCCTTGCACTTGCCAGGGGCGTGCCTATTCCACTGAACCATCTCCCTGGGCCCCATATTTTGAATTTTGACTTCAATTTCTTAATTTTTTTCTTTGCCCCGAGACTTACAGATTGCTATGTCACTGCGCTGGTGACTGCTCAAGAGCTCTCGCCCCTCCTCCTGTCTGATTTCCTGTTTTTCTGACCATCTTCAGCTCCACAATGGGTCTCTGATTACTCCTCTCCTGATACTGTTGGTGTCCTCATGTCTTTCTGGGCTTTGTTTGCAAACCTCATGTGCATTAGTTCCCCTTTGCATGTCCTGCAAAGAGGGCAGCAAGCACGGTTGGTGAAGCAGCAGTGTACTGGCCGTGGTCTGTTGAGGTCCAGCCCTGTGGTCTTCTCCCCCATTCTGCCCGTCGTTTCCTGGCTATCCTGCCCTGCCCACATCAGGTCTCCCTTCACTCCACGCTCTTGTCCTCATGGCTGTCAGAGTGTGTATTAACACTGCATCCCAGATGCTGTGCCAAGTGACTGGGACAAACTCTACTCTAATGTAGACTGCAGGAGTCAAAAATAGCAATGCTCTGGATGACTTTTGTGGATACCTGAAGAACAGCAACACTTGTGATGATTTTATTAGGCTAGAATCAAATGCAAAAAAACAAAGATAACTGGAGACTGTGTACTGGGATGGTGGAGTCACTAGTGGGCTCGGGTAGGGTCCATTGTCATTGCCTTGATTTTTTTCTTATCGTCTACCATATGTATATTTCTGTATATATTTTTTTATGTATGTCACTTGTTTTAGACCTTTACTTAAATGAGATTACACCTTTTCAGTCTAGAATTTGCTTGTGCAGTTCATCCATGTTGATGCAAATAACTCTAGGAATTTTTCACCACTATATACTGAAATATCTCTATTTTTAATCCATGGTTGAGTCTGTTTTCTATTTTTTTTTGTTAGAAACATCTCATTTGAACAAAAAAGGCATGTTGAAGACTGGTTAATGTGCAATATATACATGACATTAGGTTTTGGCTTCTCACTTCTTTTTTTGATAATTAGTTATCACAGATTGTTAGCACATTAGTTTTTGTTTGTTTGTTTATTTTGGTAGCAAGAATTAAACTCGGGACCTTACACTTGCCAGGCAGCACTTGCACCTCCTGAGCTATATCTCTAGCCCTAGATCACTTTGAAGTTCTATCATATTTAAAATTTTCAGATAATGTCATCATGTGTTTTCCTGAAAATAATCAAATGGCCAAAGGGCAAGGGATAGGATTCAGGATGCCCATCTGAATAATTGAAAGCAAATGTTCTTGGGTGGCTCTTCCACATGGCATCTTGCAAAAGTAACTGGAATTTTATCAGTAATGCTTAAAAGTCAGTGAAGTCATGGTGAAGCGAATGGATTAGTATGAATCTTCCCTTCGTCCGCGTTTGCCCTCTGGTACCCACTCTCCCAGAACACACTGGACTTCCTACGCAGTTCCCCACAGTGGAAGGTGCTAATGGGGCATTGCAGGAGGCAGAGGAGTCTCTTATCTGGCCTAGATGCTACTGCATTGGTCCATGGTGTAGGGCTTTGTCTCTTTGTCTTTCAGGTTTCATGCCAGCCTAACGGACAGGACAGAACCATGGTCCCTGTTATAGCCCCATTGCAGTTTCTCTGCTCTGGGAACCAAGAAATGCACATAAGACTGCTCCTGAAGACACACATCCTCAACTGTGTTAAATAATGCCACTATCTTCCAAGACAATGCCATTAGAGCATACTTCCGCTTACATTGCTCCAAGTCATCTTCCACACGTGGGATTCCTTTTCCTGTCACTGATGAAATTATAAACAATTTTAGGAAGTTTTTATTTTGTTTGAGGTGTGCATTGTGCTTAAGTTCCATGGCGATGGGGCTCATAGCGGGGGCTTTGCAGCTTCTCAGACTTCGCAGGCCTCGGGTTCGTAGAGATCTCTTAACGCAGAGAAAAACTCTGTCAAGGCTCAGTAGCGGGGAACAGAAATGAGGACGTGGTTTATCTTATACCATTTAAGGGTCTCCATCATGAACTCTGAACTGATACATTAAACAATTTTTTATTTTTTATTTTAGGGAAGGCTCTACAGGGCCTTCAGAGTCTCATTACTAGATTGGACTCATAGTGATCCACCTGTTTACAACCTCCCAAGAGGTGGAATTATGCATGCAAGCCACCACACCCAGTCTCAGTTGCAGCCTCAGAGTATTCTGGGGGTGGGGCTGGCACAGCAGGCCCCGGGGATCAAACCCCTGGGCTCTGCGCCTCCTTGCAGGTGCTTTAATCTGCTGAGCTATTTGGCCAGCCCTGTTAAAATTAATATGGTAGAAACATAGCTAGCTGGAGTTAATAACATTAAGTATTGTCTGATAAATGAAACCTTGGGCTGGGAAGATAGCTTGGCAGTCTAAGTGCTTGCCTGGTGAGTGCAAGGTACCGAGTTTTATCCCCAATACTGCATGCTGTGAAGGCCATTGGCACCGTGGGCACACTGTGCTGGCCCCAAAACTGGATGTGGTGGTGCACACCTGTAATCCCAGAGCCGGGGAGGCTGAGACAGGAGGAGCACTACCAGTCTGAACTGCATAGCAAGACCCTGTACCAAATAAAATCAAGAAACTGGCAAAGCCTATCCCAAAACTTTTGCCCTGAAGGTTCGGTTTTGCAAGGCAGCAGGCAGCAGGCAGCAGGCGTCATTTAGAGTTGAGGAACTGCCTTCCATATTTTAACCATTCACTTCTCTACCAGCTGTGGTTATATAGAGATGGCCTTTATGGAGACTCAGCGTCAGACCCAAATCAATACATGTAAAATATTTAACATAGAAGCTTCTGAGAACAGGGCTATGTCTTTCTAACTGGCTCCATCACTATAGTCCCACCTGCCTGTGTCTATATAGTCCAGTGCATATGGTTTCTTTTCTAGACACAGGCTGTATAGCTCCCATATGATTATCTGCATCTGTATCATCTGTCAACTAAGATCAGATCCAATTCTAGTGGAGAATAGAGACCTCCTTTATTTCTGTTTCTGATTTATCGAGCTCTTGAATGATTTCTTTTGTCACCTAAGTCACCTGCTGAGATAGCTTGTCACTATGAGTAAAAACTTAGGCACCTGAAATACATTTTATAGTGTTAGAAAATTCCTTGCACTTCAGAATGGTTTTCCCTTATCGCCGATGCAGCACCCTCCCTTGTAACATTACTCATCCCTGTTATTATGCTGTGGATTTAAAGACTTGCGCTTAGCACGTGGAGATACCGCTCAGTGGAGGAGAGGCTTCTGAGCGGGTTTGCACTTGCAGTCCACAGCCAGGCGTTCAGCAGTCTGCATTTCTGTATTTACTGAGTCCCTTGTACACAGTAGCTAATCAATAAGTATTTGTTAAATAAATCAATACTGTATTTAGTTTGGTGCTTGAAGAGCTTCATGCTAATATTAATAGTTTATGAGACATCTTGAAGCCCATGAATTTTTTGAGCTTCTGCTTATACTGTCAGCGTGGGGCTCTTCCAGAGGAGCTGGGGGAATGCCACAGTGGTGAAGGGGAATCATAGGCAGGTCAGAACAGAGTCTCTGGTGAGGTCTCTGCTGTCACATACCAGCTTAGGCTGGAATGGGGCATGGTTGGGCTGTCCCTCTGTGCAGCCCACCCAAACGCTTCCTTCAGGTGATGTGTGTCCTTGCAGCGTACATCCTGCAAGGGATTATTTAATGTTGTAATGAATTTTATTGACAAGCTCTCCAATTTGGAGCCACTTATTGGAGCACATTATTGCTGATGGAAATGCGTAGTTTTCTTTCTTTCTGAATGGATTGCTTGCTGCTGGTGAGTTATGGCTTATCTCATTGATTTTTTTTCCTTTTTCTTTTTTCTTTTTTTTTTTTTTTTTAGTAATGGGATGGAGCAGCATGAGGTAAATGTCCATGCATATGGGCAGGGATTCTAAATCACATTTTGCAAACCACGAGCTGGAGGATGCAGTGAGTGCATTTCCTCAGAAATGATTGTGAGAAAGCTTTTTCTTGAAAAAGCTTGAGGGGGCCGGGGAGATGGCTCAGTGGAATAAGCACTTCGCTGGCAAGCACAAGAGTCTGAGTTCAATTCCCAGTTCCACTGAAAAGAAAACAAAAGAAAGAGCTTGAGCTTTAAGCACATGCACTAAAAAGACAGTTAGAGAAATGGAACTGTAGTCTTTAGAGTGGGAGGTCCACCTTGACTTCCCTGGGCTACCTTCCTCCAGGGGTTGTAAAAGCTGATTCACTGGGGGTGTGTTGGATGAGCACAGTCTCAGTGGGTGAGGGCAGCAGGAAGCACATAATGTACATTTAAATGCAATGATTTCTCTGTGGAGTCGCATTTAAGTTTCTGACTGGTCAATGACTCCAAGTAACTGATGATTCACTGAGTGGCTGTGCGATTCCCGCTACAGGATGTGCAGATGTTTCAGGTGTGAGAGGCCCCGGAAACAAGTGCAGAGGAGATCCCTGCAGAATGTGTTCCTCTCCCATCATACTGAGATCCTGTCTGAAGGTGCTGAGTTGCCTTCGGCTTCCTCTTGATCCAGTAATGGACGAAGACTTTGTGCATCTTGCTTTTGCAAGATGAGTTATCTGTAGGCCCTTGAAGACCATGTGTATGGTGCTGCCTAGTTGGTGTCTCCTACATTCTTCCCAGATGCTATTTAGGTCCTTGGGTCAGAGCCGCTCCTCACTGGACACAGGTGCTACACATTGGTTTCCAGGAAGAACTTCACTGGCGATTTTATAATTGAAAACAAAATATGTTGTATGTGCTAAGAGCCTCATGCTCTGGGGCTGTAGGTGATCCACGGCAGGTTTGGAGCTCACACCGTCTTCCAAGTTGTTATTTCCCTTTCTGCATGGGAGAAATCTGTCTGTTTCTCTTGCTCATATAATCATACACATTATATATATATTACATATGTACATATCACATGTATATATGGTTATGTAATAGACATAAATCAATTGATCAATGAACAATCTATAAATGATTCTGCTGTTCTTCACATTACATGTAAAGTTATTCAATAC
This sequence comes from Ctenomys sociabilis, assembly GCA_004027165.1. Lineage (NCBI taxonomy): Eukaryota > Metazoa > Chordata > Mammalia > Rodentia > Ctenomyidae > Ctenomys > Ctenomys sociabilis. The sequence continues at coordinate 45,457 of PVKA01001480.1, forward strand.
CTCATACATAGTACTTTCTCTAAACAGAAAAGTGTCCAGGTAGATTTTCATTACTTCCTTACCATTTCCTCTTTAATTAATGTTTGCATCTTCATATGGAGATTCCTCCAGGCCTTTATGACATCAATAAATCTCACTGCCTCCTTCCCATCTGTTCTCGCCACAGTTCTCCTTCATTCCATCATCCATGTCACTCCAGTTTCCTTTGCTGTCCCTCAGAGTTCTTCCTTCCTGTTTCTTATGTCTACTGCATCTAAAATTAGCTTGAAAATAAGCACAGTCTTCGAGACAAGCATCACAGTACTCTTTAATCTTATGAAAATACATCATAGTGAAAATGTGGCACACTGTAGATACCACTCATTGGAAATCTTTTAGCCAATTTGTTTATACCTTAAATATCATATCAATAGTGATTCAATTTAATTTATATGCTGTTTTTCCTACTTTGATGCATTCTTGTGTTTTGCTTGAGTTAGACCTAAGTGTATAAACTAGTAATCAATTAAACTAATGACAAAACTTGATATATAATTGGATCTTTAATTGAGGATATTAGAGATGATAAAGTGGAATGAAGTGAAATCTATTCTGGATAAACTATATCATAAATGTTTGAAAATAAGTGGTAGCAGCCTATTGAATTTGCTCTGTAGATGCAAATAGAAAACTATAATCATGAGTGCATACAAAAATTTAAAAAAGTTAATCAAAATCAATCATGTATAAAGAGGAGATAAAATATGAATGGAATTTGGGTACATTTAAATACTTGTATAAATGAATTCTAAATCTAAAACAATTCAGTAAATCAGCCAGAGTTGAGGAGGTGGAGAGAAGATGCAAAGCTAATTGAACTGCAGAGAACGTTCTAGAGGAATAAGCACTGAGTGATTCTAAAATACCTTGAGAATTTTTATTTCATTCTGATCAATTCTATTTTTATTTCTTGGAATGAAATGATGTGTTCTGACCACTTCATTTCTACATGGGGTATAAAGTAATAAGAGCAACAAACCTGCTGAGAGCTCGAAGCCAGATGGTGTATGTATGTGTCATGCTGAGTTGATGGCTTGGAAATGCCAGCTCTGCAGAATGACTGGAGCCAAGTAATACTTCAAGGTAATCCTGCTTATGACTTATTTGTGCATCTCCACATCACTTCACATTTAAAAGTTAGTTTAATGAATTTTAAATTGCAGTGGACAGTGACATATCTGTAGGTAATTAAAAAAGCCCAAGTAAAAGGTCTCCCATATAGTTTCTTAACTGTCAGCTCGAATCGAACTCTAATCAAAGTGGCAGACATCTATGGTGGTTTTCCAGTATTGGCACACTTCTTCTTAGTCAAGTAACCAAAAGTCCAGCCATTTCTCTAGGGTTTGATAGACTATTTTGTAATTTTTAGAGATTATGTTTGATATAGTGAATTAAAGACAAAGACTTTTTTCTGTCCTGTGATGGTGAATGAAGCCAGGGTCTTGTGCATACTCAGCACGTATTCCAACACTTGAGCCTCGACCCCAGCCTGACAGTGTGAGTTGAAGATACAGTTAACACAACTCTCAAAGTCCTCTTCTACGTCCTTACTGGAGAGTTTTGTAGCTCCCCCTTTTCCTGGGGGAAAGTCCTCTGTAGCATTTCCTGTGAGGTAGGGGCCCTACTGTAATCTGAAATAGGAGAAAATCAGCAGAGAGGTTGTGTTAGCTTTCCATTGTGACACAGTAAATGGCACAAACCTGAAGAAGGGAAGATCTCTTTTGGGATATGGCTTGGTCCATGGGTGGTAAAGCAGAATGTCATGGAGGGAGAATGTGGCTACCAAAGCAGCATGTCTCATGGTGCCAAGGGGCAGTGGAGGGGAAAGAGACAGAGAGGCAGAGGGGCAGAGAGAGAGAGAGAGAGAGAGAGAGAGAGAGAGAGAGAGAGAGAACACAAATGTACAAATGTGAAAGACCTCAATATCTTTCAAGGATGTACATCCAGTGACCTGTTTTCTCCAACTGGGGCACAAGTCTCTTAATATGTAAGCTTTTAAGGGGTATTTAAGACCAATCCACAACAGAGATCTACAGACAATGACAGCAGCCCTGAGGTAATTGTGAAGGGACCGGTGTATTAGATGACACAGTGGATAAGAAGCTGTTGCGTCAACTGTAGGAAAGTAGACCTTGTTTGTATCTGTGATTAATCACACAACATTGGCAATATTTGTATAGACTATAACATGTGTACTTGGAACAGTCTTTTGTTTTTCTTCCCTCTTAGAATATGAGATTGTGTTTTTCCTCTTACAGTTTCATCTTAAAGATCTCTCCTGGAGCCGGGCGTGGTGGCGCAGGCCTGTAATCCCAGCACTCGGGAGGCTGAGGCAGGAGGATTGTTGTGAGTTCGAGACCAGCCTGAGCTACAAAGTGAGCTTAAGGCCAGCCTGAACTGCATAGTGAGACCCTGTCTCAAAAAGAGAAAAAAAAAAAAAAAAGATCTCTCCTGTCTTTGTCACTTTCTTATCCCTGGATAATCCAGAAAAAACTTAAAGATAATTGAGGTTTATTTTGGGCTCAGTTGAAGTTTATTTTGGCTCAGGGGAATTGGCAAAGTTATGGTGCAGAAAAAGGTGCTCAACGCATGGTAGCCAGGAAACAGAGAGCAAAGGGAGATGCTGGGAGGGAGGTATCCACTTCCGGGTCGGGGCCACCAGTGACCCGCCTTTTCCGGCCAGGCCCCGCCTCTAACAGCACAGGAAGCTGTGAACTGTGCAAGCATAGCATCCTCCAGACCTGATCTTCCGGAAGCTCCACCTCTGAACATGAGGCTTGTGGGAGCCATTCTGGATCTAAACTATAATACCTCCTATTTCTAATCTGTTCCCTCTAAATTGTCTTAAAAGCATCTTCTCCCCAAGAACGATTATATTAATTATTTATGTGGGGAAGTATTGGGGTAATCTATCTTCATAGAACAGTTTCTTTGTTTTGCAAGGCTGACATATAGGTGCAAGTGTCATTAAGATTATTGCTCCTTTTGGATGAGCTGATCTTTTCATCAGTATGCAGAGTTCCTGTTTTCTTGGTATTTTAGGTTTAATATCCTTATCCAGTTTGTTTGAGACCAGGAGTGTTTGGAATACTTCAAGTTTTTGAATATTTGTCTACACATAACGAATTCAAATCTAAACACAGAATTCATTTATATGTTATATACATTTTATATCCATGGCCTGACTGCAATATATTTAATAACTGGTACACAAAACACAGTTTACATAGTATAGCTGAGGGATTTTTTTCTAAGTGAGGCATCAGAAACTGCTCAGAATGGTTTGTGTTTCTGAGCATTTCACATTTCAAATTTTCAGGTTAGACATGCTCAATCTGTAATATTAATAGCCACAAAAGTGTGCATTCCAGTATCTGAAAAAGTTCTAAATAATTAAAATCAAGTTCTGGTTGTTTCTGGTGGGATGGGAACTCTGGTAGGAATCTAATGAATTTGCCCTGCAAGTGCAAACAGGAAACTGTCAGTGCATTCTACATAAAGTTTATTCTATTTTGAAATAGAGTTGAGGCTCTTGTATCTTTTTCCCAATCTCATATTCTTCCCTGGAAGTACCTGAACTTGGTCCTTGTTTATGTATGTTTTTATATCCTTTTTTAAAAATATATATATATATATTTAGTACAGGGTCTAAAGGGTCTACAGAGTCTCACTACACAGATTGGATTTGTAGCGATCCTCTTGCTTTCAGCCTCACAAGCGCTGGATTACAGGTGCATGTCACCAGGCCCAGTCTCAATCTCTGTCTCAGCGTGTCCAGGGGGGTCAGCAAGGCACATTGGGGATCGAACCCCTGGCCCCTTGCATCTGCCTAAGCAGGCACTTTAATCTGCTGAGCTATCTGGCCAGCCCTTTCTTTTTATATTCTAATTCATAAACCTTCATCTCTGTATTTATTTTCCTGATTTTAAAATTTATTTGTATCAAAAGTATCATTCTTTTGTTGCTTTTCTAGTTTAAGTTTTGGTTGTGAAAGTAAAAACAGGACACGATTACAATTCTGTTGCAAATGCAGCACCATTGATTTATCTAGTCTACTATCGAAAACATAAGCTTGCTTCAGCACTTTTGAGGCAGTGGACGCTGAAGCTGCCTTCAGAAGATGGGACCAGATCACTGTGTGACAGCGTCTGGAGGGGTTACCTGTACTCTTTCGCTGCCTGGCACAGAGAGCGTGAGCATTGGTCAGGCATCAGATTGCATCAGTGGTTCTTCAAAGAGCTTGTCCAGATTTCTGTTCCCACCATAAACAAGCTTTCTGTTTGTTCCGTATCTTTATGGTACTTGGTGTGGGCAGAATTTTAACTGTGGATCATATGGTTATTTGTTATAACACTTATGTGGGTACAAATGCCATCTCATTGTGGTCCTAATTTTAATTTCCCTGATTGCACGGAGATTTTTATTCTTCAGTGGTTGCTCCATTGTCTCACACTCCATTAGGATGGACAGAGATTTTAAACATGTCAAGACTTAAGATGTAGAAGATTTTCTAAGTATGCAGTTATTCTCTGGGTCATTTATTTGTAGTCATCGAAACATGGTACCTGCTAGTACTTATGTGTTCTGAGTAATGACATTGTTAGCTTCTCTTACTCTAGTTTTTCTGGTTGTAGAAAGAATGACAATAAAGTCTTAAGTCATTGAAGTCAAAGACAAGCTTTTTTTTGTACCAGGGATCAAATTCAGGACCTTGCATTTGCAGGCAGGCACTTATGCCACTGAACTATTTTCTTGGTCCTAAGACAAGCTAATTTCTTTCTTTCTTTCTTTTCTTTTCTTTTCTTTTCTTTTCTTTTCTTTTCTTTTCTTTTCTTTTCTTTTCTTTTCTTTCTTTCTTTCCCCTCCCTCCCTCCTTTCCTCCCTCCCTCCCTCCCTTCCTTCCTTCCTTCCTTCCTTCCTTCCTTCCTTCCTTTCTTCCTTCCTCTATTTGTTTATTTATTTGGTACAGGGTCTTGCTATGCAGCTCAGACTCAGTGATCCCCCTGTCTCAGCCTCTCCAGCGCTGGGGTTATTGGCATACATCACCATGCCCTATGTCAGTGGCTGGCTCAGCATGCCTGGGGATGGGGCTGGCACAGCCTGTTATGTTGAGGATTGAACCTGGGTCCTTGTGCTTGCCAGGCAGGTGCTTAGACCACTGGGCTATCTCCCCAGCCAATAAGCTAGTTTCTAAAGAAAAAAAGAACATTAAGCTGGCTAAGTTTGACTAATAAGAGTGGGATTTGGTAAGCTTCAGAAAACCTAGAATAATAGGATGGCTGCTGCAGTGCTAACCAAAGGGACAGAACTGGATGCTTCTGTAGGATTTTTGCATCTCTTTATTCTGTGCCCAAGTGAGGAGAGCTTTCCCATCCATAGAGCTTTTCCAGGCTCTTTCTACATCAATATGGAAATTTAAAAAAAAATGTTTTCTAAAGGAGTAATGAGTGAATTGAATCTTTTACAAGTCAGTTATTGGTAAATTATATCCAGTGGAAGCCAGACCTGTCTCACCCAGTCTATCCTTGGTGTTAAATAGTTAAGACATTGACTCCAGGGAAGCTAATTTTCTGCCTTTTCCATAATTTGGATTGTTGTTTGCCTAGCTGTGTTGCAGTGTACTGCCTTTCTCCATTCATAGCGCTGCATCATTTATCATTTTGTCTTTGCTTTAGGAGTTTTGTAAATGATTGGCTTGTAGCATTTCAGGATTCCCTCCCTGTGGTGGTTCGAGTGAAACATGAACGATATGATTTAATTTGTACTGAATTTGGGAAGGTACAATGGGTAGCTATGTGGGAAACGGTCTGAAAATCTAAGTTGATATCACTTTGGAGAGATTCTGTTTCATACGTCTAAAACATCCAAGGAGGAGGTCATTTAGTTCAACTCTGAAAATTGCTCCATGTCGCGTCTGGGTTATTGGTTCAGTTGACATCTTTCTGACTCAGAGGGCAGTTTTTTGCCACTTCTCTGAGTGGAGAAATGTATAAATTTAAGAGACTGAAGAGGTTTTTTCCTTCATCCTTAGACTGAATTATTGCCTATATTATTCAGCCCGCCCCGTTTTGTTTTCACTCCTTAGCTGCTTGCTAACTCTTGCTAGCCGATACAGCATGACCACAGATACGCTGCTTTAGCAGTGTGGCCATGTCCATTTGACACCCGATGCTGCCTTCTGCTGGGATTCTTTAAGTGAGGCCATGCATGTGTGTTTTGTATATGTCCCAAGGGGAGTGGGAATGGACGTAAGTAGTGTTTTTTCAGATGAAATTTCGCACCTACCATCACAAGTTGTAAATATTTTATTATGCTCTACTTTTAAGAACAGCTCTTAAAAGGGCCTTCTGATCCTTTCTTGCCAGGTGTTGTGCTGCCGTTGTGTAGTTCATTTCTATGTCACAGCTTGAGCCTGTTAGCGCTTGCTGACCCGTTCCGGTGGTGTCTCCCTTCAGGTCATCCAGGCCGTCTTTTTCGGCATCTGTGTGCTGACCGACCTTTCCAGTCTTCTGACCAGAGGGAGCGGAAACCAAGAGCAAGAGCGGCAGCTCAAGAAGCTCATCTCGCTGCGGGACTGGATGTTAGCTGTGCTGGCCTTTCCTGTCGGGGTCGTGAGTATGGCGCGTTCGCACGGGGCTGTGGAGGAAACGTGGGCCTCGCGCATGTGGAACGAAAAGGGCTTCTCGCAGGAGATGCCTTGCTCTAAGTCATGCTGAGGATTCAACCCATGTCCTTCTCAGGGAACACATTCACCTTGAGCTCATCTGCAGCCTTGGGTTTCTGCCTTAGTCCACCAGGGCTGCAGAGTGGCTGGCTTTGCTTTCGCCCACCTTGGAGCACTGGAGTCTGAGATCAGGCTCGGCAGGACTGATTTATTTTGAGGCTGCTCTCTCATTGGCTTCCCTAGAGCCACAACCTCATTGTCCCTTATGTACTGAGTTGTCTCACATCCTTGGTCCCATCTTAGTGTGTGTTCTTTTTCTTTGTTTTGTTATAAGGAGACCAATCGTTGAATCAGGCTCTCCCGGAGGTCTCCTTAACCTAAATCAGTTTAGGCCTGCTCTCTTCCTGTTGTCATGTTCTGAGGTTCTGGGGTTAAGAATTCACCTGAAGAATTTTCCTGGGAATGTAGCTTAATCTGTAAGTTTCTTAAGCAATCCACTTGGACTGCTTGGGTCAACTCAGTATTTGTGAACTTGAGAGAGGAGGTGAACATTAACCCACACTTTCCACTGCCATATGGCAGCAGTGGCTGATATCACTTAAGTAAATGCCACTTAATGTTGGAGTCCATTCTGGTTTCATTGATTTTCTTTGTTTCAGTCAAATCCCCTCCGTAGCTCACTTGCCTTCACAACTCTGTTAATTTTCCAGTGTCTGCACATAAACCATGTTACTTTTAAGACGCCATAATACCCCATAGATTTCTACCAGTGCGTTGTTGCCAGGAGAAGAATGAGAGTCTTCTTGTGTCTGTCCAACTGTGATGACAAGCAGGAGCGCGTCACTTGATTCAGACTCAGACCTCTCTCTTGCTAGCCTATTTCTGGGAAAGGCAGCAGGCCCTCTCTCATGGCAAGCACGTGTCTCAAATCCACGTTTCATTGTCAGAAGTCAGAAAGTTGTTCTGTAGATCCTTGCCGTGGCTGTTCATATTTACCTGGTCTGCAGAGCACAGAGGCCTCCACGTGCTTGGCACTGTATTGTGTGTTCCGTCCTGTGTGTTCTCGTGGGAAGGAGCACTGAGCTCTTGAGAACAGAGCCAGGGCCAGAGGAACTTGGTAACCCAGTTACACCACTCTCATTGGCTGAAAAACCTGAAAAAGGGGTGCTCAGATTGAAGCCAGTGAGCAAATCTCTCAAATTCTGTTATCTAACATAACAGAACTGAATGTTTTATTTGTTATTACATATCATATTTCTTTCTTTGGACTTAACGTACAAAACCCATATACTGTCTCTCAGAGTAGCCGTCCAAAAGAAAATTCCCATTGGCATAAATTGTAAATATATATTCTTTCTGTGCAACACAGTGACTAGAAATCAAAGTCTGTTTATATGTGTTCTAAAGTCCCTGGTTCCTCGGCTTTCTCCAGGTGGGTCAGTGCCTGAGGAAGCCTCTGTTGGGTGGTGAGAATGCTGTAGTGGTGCAGGTGAGGAGTACACGGGAGGGCGCGCTTTCTCTTAGCTCTGCCACTCCTGATTTGGGGCTTCAGGCTCTCCAGGGAGTGCCGGCTGATACTGTAGATGTTGGGCCCTTCTCAAAGACCCATCACACGTGCCCTTTAGATTGCTTCAGAGAAACTTTTCTCCACCTTTCTTGTGCTGGAGACTTGGACTTATCAGCTCTCAGTGTCCTTTCTCAGTGTAGTGTGTAGGTTTTGTGGCCATAGGGCAGGTTTTTGGGTTTTTTTGTCCAGAACCGGGGATTGAACTCTCAGGCCCTTGCGCTTGCCAGGGAAGTGCATATTCCACTGAGCCATCTCCCCGGCCCTGTAGGGCAGGTTTTAGACCTTTCAGTTTGCTTGTTTTCTTTTTGCTGTGTTGTCCATGTTTTGGAAGCAGAGGGAAGACTGAAATGTTGCTCCCGCCCAGTGCTCCTTTGCTAGCCAGACGCTGCAGCTCTGCACCGGCGCTTCCGTCACGGGTGAGGGCCCTGTCCTGGCTGCTGCGCTGCACAGCGGGCCAGCCCTGGGCTTCCACCCCAGCCCTCCTGGGCCCCGCAGTGCTCAGAGCTCATCTGCATTCAGGAGATCCCAGGAAAAGTGCAAGCATCAGCAACAACTAGGAGATGGGCAGCTTCACTGATTTGATTTCACTCTCTTTTCCTTGGCCACTATATTTTTATTCTCAATCTTTTTGAGTCAGACTCTATTGCAATCCAGGCTGGCCTTGAACTCACAGTGATCTTCTTGCCTCAGCCTCCCAAGGGCAAGGATGGCAGGCACACACCACCACATTTGGCTCCTTCGACACAATATTTTTTTTATCTGTTTATTTTCACCAATGCAGCATTTTGATAATGTTGCAAAAATAGAGCATAACTTACAGGTTTTCTGTTTATAGTTTGGTGTAAGACATGCTCAGATTAGTGTTCTTTTTCCTTCATTTTGTTTATGCCTTTTAAAGTCATAGCAATTGTCTCTTTGAAGTATTTCGTAATTTTTTATAAATAAATTTTTCTTTTGCATGAAGTGGACTTTTTTTGGTATGCTTGTTTTTTCCTTTTGAATTTCTGCTGGTGATTCCCGTTTTATAAGATTACACAGGTCCTCAAGATTCCCATGTAGCCAAATAATGATGTACTCAACTTTTTCATCTCTTGTACATGGCTTTTCCATTCGATTTTTTACTTCATGCATGGTATTTTGACCATTGTGCACCAGGTCCCTACGCTCTGCCCCCAGAATATATGTTGTGTGTGCTGCACCTTCAGTTCCCAGTACAGGTCCTTTGTGTTGCATGTAAGAAAGTTTTGTGTGTGTGTGTGTGTGTGTGTGTGTGTGTGTTTTAGGTGTGTGTGTTTTAGGGAAGGGTCTAGAGGGTGTTGTTCAGGGTCTCACTACTAGATCAGACTAGTGATCTGCCTGTTTACAGCCTCCCAAGAGCTGGACCACACCCCATCTCAATTGCTGTCTCAGCCTGCCCCAGGGGTGGGGCTAGCATGCAGGCCAGGGGATCGAACCCCTTGCCCCTACACCTGCTTGCAGGCATTTTAATCCGCTGAGCTATTTGGCAGGCCCAGGAAGTCTTATCCTTTTCTGTGTTCCTCTGTGTTGCTCTTCATGTTTGAAATGTATTCTTTTACTCTTTTATTTTCCAGAAGTGAAAAGTCTGCTTTTTGGCCACATAAATAGAATGTGTTTTCTGAGTTCTTTAGAATTTCCAAATGTGTTTTGATTTTCTGGCTTTCTTGGTCTCATGCTTGTTTTAATTCTTCCTTTGCTCTCTCTAAGCTTTCAGCGTACCTTGACAAGTCCCTTGGAGCATCAGAACTGTCCCTGTTTAGCAACATCTTCCTGTTTTTGTGCTGTTAAGAATCCCATAGAGCTCTTGAGCCTCCTGTGTTTTTCTGTGTAGTCTTCTTCACTATTTTGTCTGACATAATCTTTTCTGCTCACTGTGAGTCACGTACCCCTTTACAATGATTAGCTTATTTTTCTAAGCTCTTTTAAGATTTCTGGTTCATTTCTTTCTTTCTCTCTTGACTGTACCCTGCCCTTCCCCCCCTCCTTCCCCCTTTCTCTCTAGCTCTCACTCTCTTTGTCTCTCTCTCTCTCCTTTTTTAAGAATTCTTGGTCAGTTTTCTGTGGAAATCTTACAGTTTTCACAGTTTCGCTTATTTTGGCCTTACTTTGTTATCTGTGACATTGTAAATTGCCCACTTATCAACAGATTTCTCATTGTAAGAAATTTATTTTGAGGCTGAAAACTCTGATTAATGGGTTATCTAGGATTTGTATCTCTTCTAAGACCCCATATACTTTATTGCCAAGTCACACACACACACACACACACACACACACACACACACATATACACATATATTTTGTATTTTTAGGAAAGGGTCTACAGGGTGTTCAGGGTCTCACTACTAGATCGGAGTCGTAGGGATCTGCTCGTTTACAGCCTCCCAAGAGCTGGTGTCAAGTCAAATTAACAGAAAATAGACATTTTGCTCTTTGTGAGCATTGTAGCCTCAATTATCTTTAATTGAAACTTTGAATTTTGTCATTTTTAATCTTTCTTTTCCTGAGGTTACTTCCCACCTTTCCTGCCCAGTGGTTTTGTTTCTTTGCAACTTTGGAAAAGCAACAGTAGAATCCTACTTCTGTTTTATTCTTCCTTTTTAAAATGTGGACTTCCTGGAGCAGAGCTGTGAAGAGTTGCTGGAGGCTTTGTCCTCTCCCCCACAGGGCCCGAAGGGAGGTGCCTGACCTGGCCTGCCCACCCCAGTGCAGGACGGGAACGGCGCAGCCGTGGCTATACCTGAGTTGTCTGTGGCAGAGGAACCTCATCGTGGCTCCAGTGATGCACAGTAGCATTTCAGGCCAGTGCCTCTTACGGTTGGGGTTGACTCAGTCAGAATGCTATAGAGCAGAGCACCCAGAGCCTGCTTCCTGAGGCAGGACACTGGTCCTGACGCCAGCATCCTAAGGGGGAAGGTGCTGGTCCTCGGGTCCTCAGAGGCCTGCCGTGCTCTGCTGCCCTGACTGACATGGACTGCCAGAACCCTCGGGGTGCTCCTTGTGGCTCTCTTTGGTTTCCTATACTTCATGCTTTTTGTTTGTCATCTTGTTACTGAAAAGCAGCCTCACTTTTGCTTCGTGGTACAGGGAGAAAGGCAAGGAGCATGAAAAGCGTGCAGGTGAATTATCACCATGTTTTCCTGAAGCAGCTCTTTGGCTTGACCCCTTATGGGCTTGCAGGCTCTGTCTCTGTCTCTGCCTCTGTCTGTGTCGCTGTTGCTGTCGCTGTCACTGTCTCTCTATGTGTCACTGTCTCTCTGACTCTTTGTGTGTCACTGTCTCTCTGACTCTGTCTCTCTGACTCTCTCTCTGTATCTCTGTCTCTCTGACTCTCTCTCTGTCTCTCTGTCTGTCTCTTCTCTCTCTACCCGCTCTCTCTGTCTGTTTCTCTCCTCCCACCCTTATTTGCAACCAAAGCTGCAAGAAAGTCATGGATAGATTACCTAGGACTTGTGTTTCTACACTAATGTTGCCTCCAGTACAGAGGTTAATTGAAAGTTGACAGTAATTGCTTAATGTGAACATGAAGTACTAAATATGATTTGGTGACTCTTGGACCTAACACATCTACTTCACAGATTCTTTTAGCTCAAGGATATATAAAAATAATGAAATGTCCCAATCAAAGATAATTGGACTAAAGTTTTGTTTCTGCATGACCTTGAAGAAATCAGGCAGGGTTGCTTGAGCAAGCATAACATGTATGGTCCCGACTGGTGCCTCTTCCCATAAATGCAAAGCTGGCTTTGGTTAGTAACGCTAATGGCCGGAAACCACCACCAGTCCCAGGGCCTTGCAACTCATTTCACAGGGATAACCCACGGGAGTCTCTTCTTACCATGTGCAGTTTATTTCTGAACCCTGTCACCCTTTTAAAGAGGCATTACAAATAATTCTATGACATTAAGTGGGCTGGAAGCACTGAAGTTTATTAGGCGCAATCAAACCAAGAATGTCTCTCGTCTCCTGTGAGTTGGTTGGCTCTTGTGCTGGCAGATACCGTTCTAGTGAGGAGAGTAGGCTTATGCTGTTAAACCAACAAATGAACAAAAGGATGATAAGTACAGAACCCTGGTGTATATCTCTAGCATCTATCAGGGGCAGTGCCTTTAAAGAAACGGGACAGGTGTTACCTTTTGCACTAATATTCTAACCTCTGGCAGGCTTCCAGAGTTTTCATGGCAAACCAGCATGCATCAGTATGAATTTTTCTAGAATTTGTTTCCTCTCTGAGTTTAGACTCAAGGGTCTTTGTTAAAATACCATTTCAGATATAATAATCTTACCTTATGGGGCCTTGAAGAAGATTTTCTATGCACTAAACTATGCCACAATCCTCTAAACTTTGTACCTTGGTAGAAATGGCATGGTACCTGCTTCCTTAGGAAACACACGGAAGATGCAATTTTAAATCTCGAATGCAAACTCCAGGAACAGTATGTTATAGCTATTTTTAAAAAGTAATTCCCTGAAGTTTTTAAATTTTGATATCCTAGACAACTGTAGATTATCTTGAACAAAACATATGTATAGTCATAAAACTCAGAAAACCTTTTTTGAGACAAGGTCTTACTCTGTCAGGCTAGTCTTGAACTCATGTCCCCCCAGGCAGGCCTCGAGCTCATGGTGGTCCTCTTACCTCAGCCTCCCAAGTGCTGGCATTGCAGATATACAGCATTCATGCCCTGACTCAAAAAACATTATTTTTATCTATGAATTGTTTTTGAAATGTAAGAGGTTGCCTTACATGGAAAACAAGCATGTTAGTAATCTCCAGTATTAATGTATATCAATAAAACATATGAAGGAAGATAATTCATTGTATTTGAGATTATAAAAGTAAGTGTATTTCCTTCCATTTTGATATTTAGCGGGAAATTTTTAAAAGTGCATTGTTTACTTTGTTCTACAAGCTCTAGATTTAACTTTAAAAATACACTTGACATCTGTTAATCCTCTTTAAATTTTTGCATAAGTACCTTTAGTGAACCTCTTTTCTGTTGCAAGCCTTATGCAGTGTTTTACATTTCCTTAAATGCCCTTTTATTTTCTTTTAATAGCCCAAGCTACAAATATTAGCTCAAACCTGTTTTATGGGAAAGCCCAGTTCCCTTCTGGATGAGTCAGTCCTACACCTGTGCCCTGTACAGCAACGAAGATGAAGTTGAGTTGCCTGGGAGGTAGGTGCATAAGTGAAGGCTGGCTCAAGACCAGCAGCAAAGCCAGCAGGGTTCCTCTGTGTCCAGGCCCAGAGCTCACTGTGCTGTCGAAACAAAGCCTGTGGATGTGGCCTTACATTTCTAATAGTCTGTTCGAAAGACTGAGGACATAATATAGTTAGACGGATGACCCCAACGGGGAATCAAGTTGCTTCTCAAACATCTTTTATCTTCTCTTCTTAATGGGAATGATGGATTTTGTGCCTGTGACCTACTTCGTGTTCATGCCCATTCGGAGTAGCCTGGCTTTCTTGAGGCTTTCCAGGCACATCTCTTAAGCACAACAAATAATCACACTTTATAAAACTTTAGTGTGGGTGCCCACTTTAAATCAGCCTACAGGAGAAAACCACACGTTTCTATCTGACTCAAGAACAGAAGTTCTTGCCCAGTTAGTAATGGCTTTTTGTATGTGGAGCTCAGTGGGTAGCAAGCACAAGCGTGCAAGGAGGCAGGATGGGAAGGACCATGCTAGTCCTATGGATGACGCACTGCTATTATGGCCTACTGGACTATATTGGAATATTTTGCTGAATTCACACACCTATAGTATTTAAATGGCAATGGAATCTCTGATAAAACTAAGCAAAAAAAGGGGATACAAATGAAGGACCATTTTGTATCTGTATATACAAAATAGGATAGATATACAGCTACTTTCTCTTAATTCAGTGAGAAGAAAGATTTGTACTAACCGTGTTTGGACAGGATATCATGTCTGCATCTTGTACTGTGAATAACCACTACGAAGACAACAACATGCAATGTACTAATTATTGAAACTGCCCTACTAATTGGTTTTGAAACTCTGCTATTTGTTTCTCAATAAACTTAATAATAAGAAGAAATACTTATTATGTGTATCTAAAGTGTACCAGTAAAGTTTGAAAACAGAAAAAAAAAGGATTATGAATCAGCCTTCACCTTCACGGATGACTGTCTACGGAGCGCACCTTCATTTGCTTGATCAGTAAATAAAGTCAGGCATGAGGAGCACATCAGCATGTGTCTACGATACGCAGAAGGAATAGTAAAGAGGAAGGGGATAATTACGGGGTGGGAGGTCCTGCAAGAGTTCCCAGAAATAATGGTATGTGAGCTCTGTTTTTAAGAAAGGTGCAGAACATCTCTGAGTATAAGATGGTGCTTTCACTGCAAGTAACGGAAGCTCCTCACATAGCCACCTAAATCACTCTTCCACTTCCTTCACGTCTCTGCTCAGATGGTCACTGCTCGGCAAAGCTGTGCATTATCTGTATGCATTATCGGCCTTTTATTCTCTCTTGTTGCCACATTGTATTTTCTGACGATGACCACTTCCTGGTGCATTGTATATTTATTATTTTATTTGCATAGTTTACATCTTCCCTTCAGATGAGGCTTAGGAGGTTGAACTCTGTTTACTACTAATCTGAAGCATCAGGAAGAATGTCTAAATAATTCAGTATTAGTTGAACATGATTTATGCTACTAGGATTGAATCAATAAAGACATTTAATATCTCAGAAATGGAAAGCCTGTAGACAGGTAGTTTCAGGGTGGCATTGCTCAGTATGATTTGAACTTGAGCATTTTCTGTTTTCCACTCTGCAGACTGTTACTCACCCGTTGACCTTGGATTTGCTATCTTAAGTCTCAAGAGTTGGTAAAGACCAGCAACTAACTGCATCCTTCATATCCTTGTCGAAAAAGACATGAAGAGAAATAAAGCTCTAGGGAGCCCTCCTCAAATGTCTAACCATTTATTAAGCAAATGCATCCTTCCCAGAAGTTCCAGTGACAGATTTCTCCTTAGAGTACACTGGTTAGGACCATCATATGGCAAACCCAGCTACAGAGGGTGCTGGGAAAGTAGGAGGAAGTAGAAAAAAACAAAACCACCGTAAGAGCTTAGATTAATTATGACTTAACCTGAGGGCTTGGCCAAAGTGCTGCCCAAGAAAATCAGGAGCTCCAAGTAATATTGTAAGTACCAAATTTTGAGAATAATAATAATAATAATAATAATAATAATAATAATGTGTAAATACATACAGGAAATCTGATAAAACTAATCATAGGCCTTCTTGATTGTAGCCCAGGGTAATTTCCATTCATTCTCTCCTATTTTCATTGAATTCTCACCTGTACTACATAAATCTAATATTTAAAGATGTTTTTCTCAGAGAAAATCAGATTTCCTACACAGTCAACTAAGTGGTTATACTTAATGTCTGGAACACCCTGCAGATTTTTCTGAGGTAGCCTTTGCTTTACACCAACTCAGAAATGATGACAGCTGGGTGCAGTCAGGAAGTCTTTCTTCTAGCGTTTCTTTCCCAAGAAATTGTAGGAAATTATCATGCTCCTGTGCACCATTTCACAGTGTTCTCACTCTCTCTGGACAAATGTCACCAAAACTATCTCAGAAAAGGAATATGCCTTCCTTCCATATTTATATTCATAAGTAAAATATGTGTTTGAAATTTGAGGTCAAGATAAACCAGAAGTGCTCTTCAATAACGTTAATCGTGTCTGTATATTTTAAAACAGACATATGGTTCCTCTCCTGAAAAATATGATCCCTAACAACCTGGATTTTGTATGTATCCTAACTTGGGGGACCAGTGACAAGATGCAAGGTTACTGAAAAAGCACAGTTCATTTTTCTTTTTCCTTCTCAGCATCTCTATCTTGTTCTCTGTCTGTCTGTCTGTCTCTCTCTCTCTCTTTCTCTCTCTTTCCCTATTCGCTTTCTCTATGCTCTTCCCCATATCCCTCTACCTGCATTATTTTTTTTTCTACAAAGACAGAATGAATGAAAGGCAGACTAATTTACTGTGTGTGTGTTCCTGAAATTACTAGAGTCCTGTGGGTGTTTTCAGGTAACTCTCACCTGCTCTGGCTATGTCACATCAGCCTGATAAGCAAACATTTTTGTCCTGTTACGGTTGATACAT
This sequence comes from Ctenomys sociabilis, assembly GCA_004027165.1. NCBI lineage: Eukaryota > Metazoa > Chordata > Mammalia > Rodentia > Ctenomyidae > Ctenomys > Ctenomys sociabilis. Next base: position 61,903 of record PVKA01001480.1, read on the forward strand.
TGAAATTTAGAAGTTTAACTAAGTGTCTCATCAGGGACAGGGTCCTTGCTTTGTAAATGCCCATGGAGATGATGTCAGTGCTCACCTGCCCTACAGGGGTAGTAGCCTGCTTACAATATTAGGGGGAAAAAGAGTCCCACCCTTTTGCTCTTGCTGCTTTTTTTTTTTTTTTTTGTCTTTTGTCCCCTTTAACTGTTGCCCCTCTGCTCTGGAGCCAGCTGATTATGGACTGACACCTCCATAAACTGTGAGCTAAGTAAACCTTTCCTTCCTGAATTGTGGGGGGTCAGGTATTTTGCTTCAGCAATGAGAGAGAAGAAACTAAGACATCCTCAAAGAAAGGAGTGAAGGAGCAGTGATGTAGCTCAGCAGACTTAAGTGCCTGCTTAGGCAAGCATAGGAACTGGGGCTTGATTCCCAGCAGGTCCTATCCCTGGGAGCTCTGAGCTGGCCACCAAGACCTGGCACTGTAATCCCAGGGCTGGAGAGGCTAAAAACAGGAGAATCACTGTGAGTCCAAGTGGCACAGTGAGATCCTATACAAACACATTGGAGAAAAAAAAAAGGGATGAGTAGACCTTCCACTTACAAAAGCTCTATTAACTTTTGTTATTTACATGTTAATTATTTTATTTTACTACTAAGGATTGAACCTAGAGCCTTGTACTGAGCTACATCTTTTTTTTTTTTTTTTTTTTTTTTTTTAAGCAAACATTTATTGATGCCTCTTAGGTGGCCAAACTTCCTGATACTGGACACACAGGGGAATAAGACATGGCCCCAGCCTTAGGGTCTATCAGCTGGGGCTAAGGGGACCCAATTTAGACAAAATGCTATGAACCATACAAAAAAAGGTGCTGAGGAAATATTTATTTAATAAATTGTACATTAAGTGACTACGTTAAGTGTAAGGATATAATAGTGTTTGACGTCATTTCTTCCTATCGGGAACTGTAAATGTTTTTTTTTTTTTTTTTACTTTAACAGATAAACATTTATTAAAGACACATTGACAAAGTTATTGCCAAGAACAGACACCAGGCTAGGAGTTGGGTCAGAGAGAGAGTGTTGTGAGGCTTAAGACAGCATGGCAACTTGATTGACTTGGAGCTGACCAGGCGTTCAGGAAAGTACATGGCTGAGTATGTGGGTGAGCCATGGAGGTGTGGCTTGCTCCTTTGCTCTTTTTCCTGGTCAGTGCAAACTAAGCAACTTTGTTCAACGTACATTTACCTCATGATCATTCTGCCTGGGAGCCAGCAGACAAAGGCCTTAATCCTCTTAAAGCATTAGACAATCCCTACTTCCAATCAGTAGAAAAATGCAGCATTTTATGTAGTGGTCAGTGGAAAAGAGACCTTTTCATGAGCTACATCTTAACTATTTTCATTTATTATTTTAATTTTTGAGGCAGGTTTTCCCGCTGGGCTTGACCTTTTGATCCTGCTTCAGCTTCCCAGAGTGCTGGGGTTACAGGTGTGTGCCACCACTCCCAATATGATTTCTTATTTTATTACAAATAGCCAGTTTGGTAGGACTTTTCCTACCATGTCGTCACCTTACGAACATCATAGGTACAACACTGGGGCATGGTGATGGTTGTGCAGGAAACTGATGGAAAGATGCGGAGATAGGAATGTGTGAGGAGAGAAAGGGGAGGCCGAGTTCACACATAGCCCCGCTAGGTGAGCTCACTGCCTCTTGAACTCTGAAAGGCAAAGTTTCCCATAATTTCCAGCTAGAGGATGTCCTCTGTCTTGTAGGTTGTGTGTGCACTTGACTCACATATGAGCAGACATATGTATGAGGAGTTGGGCTGTGCTAGTGAGGTTTGGTGTGATATGCGGAACACGAAGGACCGGGTATCCCAGAGGGCTTTGGAAGAAGCCCTTCAGCCCTCATCAGCTTCCGTGCTTTTCCGGCTTCTCTATACTTTGTTTATGGTCTGCTTGGAGAGATGGGACAGGGATGTGAAATAAGGAAGAATCCAAAACATAAAGTTGTAAGGTTCCTTCCTCTGGCCAAGTTAGAAGCTGGAGAGAGGTAAAAAGAATCATTATCACTTGATGCAGGACGGCTGCCGAAGAGAAGAACAAATCCCCAGGGAGAGGCAGGGCGACCAAGCGTCTATTGGGCTGGGGTGGGGGTGGAGCTTGTACGGACCATTCGGTGCCAAAGCAGGCGCCGATGGGGGAAGGTTGGCACAGAGATCAGGAGAGGAAGTTGAGGTTAATCGGGGGAAGAAGGTGGAAGTGAGTCTAGGGGTGGCTCGTCCGTGGCCTCGGAGCCCCGGCAGCCTGTATGTGGGCACAGACCCATCAGTGTAACAGTGTGCTCCTGTTTGAAAGCCTGATTGGAAAGGATCTGCCACCTCACCAGGTGGTGATGAGGACCTTCCCCTTTCCCCTCTGCTTTGCCTTAAGTTGGTCAAGCAATGGCTGTGACTCGTCCACATGGCTGATTCTGACAAAGGATCTACAAACTGTGGTACAGGATTTCAGGGTAAATCCCGAGGGGACTTGAGTGACCTTGTCAGATACAAAAGTTACATTTCTTGTTCTATAGGTCTTGCTTTATCTTGGTCTTAACTATCCAGCAGAAAAGTATAAAAATGAGGTGTAAGAAGTAAAGCCATATTATATTAATATGCTGAGCTGTAAAAAGGCTCGAGTCAACAACATCTGACATTGCTAGTCCTACGGATAAGCCAGTACTGTTGTAGACTACTAGACTATATTGGATTATTTTGCTGAAATCACACACCTACAATATTTAAATGGCAATGGAATACCCATCTCTGACAAAACTAAACAAAAAAGGGGGATGCAAATGAAGGACCATTTTGTATCTGCATATACAAAGTAGTTAGGATAGATGTGCAGCTACTTTCTCTTTATCATATCTGTATCTTGTACTATGAATAATCACTAGAAGACAACAATATGCAGTGTATTAATTATTGAAACTGTCCTATTAATCGGACAGTTAAACTGTTTATTAAACAGTTTTGAAACTGTTTCATTGCTATTTGTTTCTCAATAAAATTAATTAAAATAAAAGTCAACTGCAAAAGCAGAAGACCTCATTTGTGCAGGCACAGATAAGAAAACAACAAAAGCCTCCTGCACCAGAGCCGGAGAACTGTGAGTGCCCAAGTACCGCGATAGCTGCACCTGGTGAGGAAAATGGAATAACTGCTTAGGCAGTGAAGGACAGCGGCTCTCGAATGCAACAACACAGCAGCATTTTTCTGTCTGAATATTGAGAGATGCTAGCTAACCTCCCTCAGCGATGACCTTAGCGTTCCAAGAGAGACTCTGCATACCCAGAGGCCTTTGCTCTTGCTTCTGCTTCTGCTTTCCAGCCTGTGATAGCAGTGGAGCTCGTGTTTCCTGAGACTCCACCCCCACCCCACCTCTTGCGGTGGGAGGACTCACGCCAGCTTAAGCGCCTAGGAGCTGGCTTCCACAGGCCTGCGTAGACCAGGTGCTACACTCAAGTCTTTACTGGAGTGGCTTATTTAATCTTCATAGCCCATTAGGGAGTTTTCATTACTCTGGTGCTTTCCACCAGTTTCTTCATAGACTTTTTCCATGGTATGTGTGAAGCTTGTGTTGGTCCACCAAAATTTCGAATTGTGGACCAAGTAACCATATAACATAGGGAGTTGCACAGAACCTCGAACAAAAATCACTGCTTCGTCTTTTTCTTTGAAGTACTTAACTAATGACTGTGTTCACATGTGGTTCTTGTTTTGTCTTCATAAATTGCTTCTCATCACAGGGCCTGTGATTTTAGTGCTTTCTAGGCCAGTTTGCAAACTAAAAGTTTTCACAAAGAAAGAAAATCTTTCCTACTTTGTCTTCTCATTTTAACAATTGCTAGTGCCAGCCAGATAGTTCAATAAACTAAAGTGCCTGCTTAGTCAAGTACAGCAGCCGGGGTTCAATCCTTGGCTTGCCATGCTGGCCCCACCCCCAGAGCGCACTGAAACAGTTACTGAGACTGGCTGTGGTGGTGTGCCTATAATCCCAGTACCTGGGAAGCTGAAAACATGAGGATCACTACAAGTCCGATCTATATGGTGATACCCTGGAGACCCTGCAGACCCTGTACCAAATACAAAAAAAGAAAAGAAAAAACACTAATTGCTTACAGACTTGAGCTACTACATATTTATCCATTGTACTTACTTTTGATTGTAAAAAAAATTATCAGTAAAATTAGCTTCATTTGAAAGAAATGATTGCTAGATGTATCCAGCCTCTATAAACTATCTGTGAACTTCCAATGGGGCATATTTTGTAGCTACACAATTGCAAAAGAATATTTTTGGCAAGAAATGATTCAGTACATTCCACATTAGCCGCAGTATCCTAAGAAATGAATTATGCCTAGTCAGTAAAATGTTTTACTGTCAAATCATGAGAGCCATTTTGTTCTGATTTATCAAGAGAGAGGCATCAATCAAGTCTACTTTTCTTGTTAAACATTTTTTTTTTTTAAATTTTAGGGAAGAGTGTGCAGGGTGTTCAGGGTCTCACTGTTAGACTGGACTCATAGTGATCCACCTGTTTACAGCCACCCAAGAGCTGGGATTATGGGGGTGTGCTACCTTGCCCAGTCTCAGTTGCCATCTCAGCGCTCCCTCTGGGGGGCAGGGCTGGCAGGGCAGGCCCGGGGATCGAACCCCTGGCCCCTACGCCTGCTGCAGGTGCTTTAATCTGCTGAACTATTTGGCCAACCCTTGTTAAACCTTTAATTTATAACTCCACCTGTTTTTAACAAGGACTGGATGTGGCACATGTTGCAACAGTCAGCAAAATAAAATAATATTTGGGCCTTCATGGAGTTTAGTGAAGGACTTGGGCCAACAAGCTTGCCTGTTTGGGTATCTTCTGTATTAGGATATACACAAAATGGAGACACTTTCTTACCATGGAAAACAAAGGGCAGTCAGGAATATGCCCGGAAGCCTTCGATAGATTCAGCAAATTCACTTGGCAACGGTTGAGTGCTAAGCCCAGTCACTGGTAAATCAATTTCACCACCTCTAGAAGGGATCTTACATATATAGAAGGGATTAGGCAGTAGGCACTCCCAGCCCTTTGGGGAAGCGGCCCGTTCTTGCTGTACTGTCCTGTCTAGAGAACATGCCTGCCATGTTTGTCCTGGTCAGTGGCGTTTGAGGAATGGCATTTGTGCTTGAAGAGTTTCAAGCAAAAAGGTAGTAAGGGAAGAAAAAGAAGAGGAAGGTCTAGGGGTACATTTATCCGTGGAAGGTAGGTTTTCTGTGGGTTTCCTGGCCCTTGTCACAGAGCAGCAGCACGCTTCGCCCCTATCTTGGCATCTTGGTGAACTGCTGATCCTCAAAGTTGGATATAATCTCCTGTCTCTTAACAAAGATCATTCTGCCACACACAAAAAGGTCTGAGTTTCTCAGCAGTACTACCTGGGCCTCAGCAGGTTCAAGACGCTCAGGTGCAGCAGATGCACAGGGAGAAGTCTTACAGTGAGGCGCACAGTGTGACGCTTGGGCCATGTAGATGGATCTTGGAGGCGTTTTGGTTCCCAAGGTGACCCTCTGCGTGCTGACGCCTTGCACGTCACCTACATGGCATAGGTCATCACGAAAGGTCAAACAAATCTACATGGTATGCATTTATTATTTTTGTAGTAAGAAAATCCACTAGAAAGGGATTCGAGAAGCTCTGAGACAGTAGCCCACATCTGGGAAGGATATAACAATCATACTTGCATGCATGGCCCATTTAAAGATGAGCATGTGCTCTGAGTTACAGATAAAATTGTTCAGAGAGGAAAAAAAGAAGGAATGTTGATGTGTCGCAGATAGGGTGCCACCACACCGCTCCTCCAGCATCCCAGAAGTCCTTGATGGTTACAAATGTGGGCACAATTTGCCATTTGTACACTGCTGTCTGTAACGTGTTTTTTCTAGTTTATTTATCTACTTCGTAATTTTATTTATATATCTAACATTTACGCTTAAAATTTAGATTGCAAATAAAGACATGGAAAACCACAGCTTTCCTCCTCTGTCATCCCCATAGAAATTCCAGGGTGGGTGGAAGAAAGCATTTTGGGTGCCCTGGTGTCCTGGGACAGTGCTCACATGTCTTATAATCAATCCAAAACCCAAACCCAGGTGCTGCTTTTGTCTGTTGTTCAGATAATCCTTCAGGAAGTAAATCCATACAATTAAATGAGTATGGATGAAATTTAAATCACAAAGAGAGACAGTTTATGAGGAAAAATATTCAGGCGGACTGGAGTCTGTGCACACTGTCCCAGTGGATGGCAAAATAACATTGAGGAAGCAAAAAGGGAGCTAGAAGGTTTCTCAATGAACCGGAAGGAAGTCAAGATGAGGAGTCGTGTTTTATGATTTTCGTAAGGGGAGATCCGATTGCTAGAGTAGGCTGCAGCCTTATGTATTATAGGGGAGACTCGCTAGGCAGACCAGAATGCTTTCTTGAGTAGCCAGGGGACTCTGCTCTTTACGCAGAGCTGAAGATGCACAGTGGCTGTTTAACATCCATACGCCTATTTATTATTAAAATTACCCTTTTTTCTGCTAACATAGCTTTCAAGGGAAGGCTGTCACTCGTTTGCTGAGGCCTCACCTTCCATGTATAACTGTTCTGGCAAATGCTAACTGTGGTGCACAGTCACACTGTTCAAGGGCTGAACATGGGTGGTCATTTAACGTAGCATGCATCTGCGTAAGGACAATCTAATGTGTTGGTCAGCATTTGTTGCCTTGTATTCTTCTTTATTTTATTCTCAGAACCTTCAGTTCAAGTTGAACTCAGCTGAATGAGTCTCTTATGTCATATTGATATGAATTGTACCTATAGCCAGACTATAGTCCAGTTTATGGGCTTTTATTACAAAGTACAGAGATGGTAGTTTGATTATTCAATGATTTTATAATGAGAAATCACACTTTTTAAAATAAATACATTAAATGAATAAAAAATTTAAAAAATACTATAAATATTTATACTGTTATATATATGTATGTAATAACATTTTCATTCCAATAGGTATATGCATGTTTGTGTAGAGAGAATAAAAAGAGATGCGTAGATCTAAAACTCAAAAAGCAGCAAAACTAAACTAAACTAGACTAAAATAAAATAATAAAATAAAACATATCAGGGTCGGCAATGTAGCTCAGCAGTCTAAGCACTTCCTTAGGTAAGTGCGGGGGCCAGGGTTCGATCCCTGGTACCACATGCTGTGCCGGCCCCACCCCTGGGCACAGTGAACCGTCAGTGGAGTCCGGGCATGGTGACACACCTGTAGTCCCAGCACTAGGGAGGCACAAATCAGGAGGAGCACTACAAGTCTGAGGTGCATAGTGAAATCCTGCACACACACAAAAACTAAAATAAACATATCAATGCTAATTAATCAACAGTGATTCTCTAACATAATAAAAATAGCCTCATGTGAATTTTATGGCTGTTTATTTTTATTTATTTACTTTTTTGTGTTTAGTACAGTACAGGGTCCACGGGGTCTCATTCATTATACAGATTGGACTGGCAGCGGCTCTCCTGTTTTCAGCCTCCAAGTGCTGGTATTACAGGTACATGCCACCACACCCAGTCTCAATCACTCTCTCAGCGCACACCGGGGGATCAAATCCTGGACCTTGCGTCTGCCTGAGCAAGTGCCTTAATGCTGAGCTATCTGGCTGGCCCTTGGCTATCTGTTAATTATTTGGACTTCTTTCAATTGATACTAAAAGAAACCTTTATTTATTTTGGTGTGGATTCAATTTAAAATATATCTTTGAACTCAAAAAACAGGATTTAGTTATTAGACCCCTGAGGCCAACACGTCCAACCAGCTGATGGCTGGTCCGCCCTCTTTTTGAGGCATTAAAACAACTAGATGCAGGCAAGCGGTATGAGCTTTGGAGTCAGGGCTGAGTTCTGGTTCTTCTAGTGAAAATTTTGTAAGCTGTCAATATCTTGGTTTTCCATTGTGACCGCTGAAGAAAAGTTTAACTCACCCAGGGTATTTTGAAGGACAATAAAAGACAGTAAGCACCTAGGACAGTTTGTGGTACATGATAAGCAGAGAGTTGCTTTGTTTCCATTTTCCTAAAAAAGGAGGCCTCACACCAAAAAACAGCTCACTGTATGGCAGCATCTATTGATTCATTATGATGTTGATCCAATGCAAAACCTTTTTCAGAAGGTCAAAAACTGAAGGGCTTGTGGTACCAGTGATATGGTAGTACAATGCAAAGCGGTGGAAGGATTCCTGTGCTTCACGGTAATGAAGGTAATAGTGTAATTGGAATTCGGAGAGAGACTCTAACAATGCTAAAAAAAAAAAAAAAAGAAGAAAGAAAAACCTTCAAAAGGAAAGTAAGTGTTTAGTTCACTACGTAAATTAGGAATAGGTCTGCTCTATTATAACTTTCTCATCAACAATATCCAACTCAGATCACCTAGAAATTTTGCAGGTGATAGAGAATCTATTTTATTTTCCAGTGAGAGTTGACAGTGAACTTACAGAGCTCAGGTACAAATGAACAAGAGGAACATCAAAAAAAAAACATATTACTAAAAAAAAAATTGTATCTGTCTTAGAAGTTTCACCAGGAAAAGTTGTTTACTTAGGCAAGCATTGATCAGATATCAAGCTAGTTTCTGTGGGTTTGTTTCTTTGTTTGTTTGTTTGGTATGCTAATGGAAGCTTGCCTCTGAATACTCTTGTAATGTCTCCTGTTCCCTGTTTGCAAGAGATCAGTAGAGCAATGTGTGCTGCTCAGAAGTGTCAGCGTGCGTTGATTGCCTTAGCCCATGAGAATCTAACCACAGTCTTCACTCTTACCCTCTAGTAGAGACCCCTGGTCCTTAACTTGCTGCTTAGCAGGGTGACTCAGGGCGCTTACTCCATCACACAGCCTAATGGTTAATGCCTTGATTTCCTTTGCACTTAACATTGGGAACAGCTTTACCCCAGCCTCCTGCTGTAGCTCCTTTGCATCAGCTCCTCCATAATGCAGGCCATCTTAGCTTTAGGTCTCTTTCTTTTTTTTTTTTTTTTTGTCTTTTTGAGACAGGGTCTCACTATGCAGTTCAGGCTGGCCTTAAGCTCACTTTGTAGCTCAGGCTGGTCTTGAACTCACAACAGTCCTCCTGCCTCAGCCTCCCGAGTGCTGGGATTACAGGCATGCGCCACCACACCCGGCTCCTTTAGGTCTCTTTCAAGACATAGTTGCACCAAATACACCAAGATTGGCCTAATGTGTAGTGGAGTCAAAAATATTACTGTTTCAAGTGTATGAATTGGATCCAGCTGCATTGCCATCTGCCTTTCAGGAGCATCTGATTCTTCTTTTTTTCATTCTCTCTGTGTCTTTGCACTTTTCCATCTGAGTCATGACTGTTCCTAATGCATACTACTGTTAGGGGAACCTTTGTATTTCTTTGCCCCTATTTCAGTAGCACAATGGGTGACCATAAAATGGAATACATAGTTTCTTCCCTCAGAAACTCATTCTCTTCATGATCTGTTGATCTCTTACTATACTTAGCACCTTACTACCAAGACACACCACCACCAGGATGCTTTCCAGATGGTATACTGAACCTTCCTCTTCCTGTGTCACGTGGCACCAAAGACACTGCCACTACTAGAATCCAACCCTAGGCTATTTAGATACTGTTGGTGGGAAAGAAAATGTAAAATCTATCCCTCTCATGGTTCAGTCAGTGGTGAACCAGCCCAGCAGAGTTACCTGAAACTGTGAAAAATGCATAGTGGAACACGGCAAGACTGATGATATTTTAGCACATAGGAACAAAGAAAGTAATACAGTTCTCAATTCCAAGAGCTTAGCACGAACATTTGTTTGGCTTCTGGTGAGGGCTTTGTGCTGGTTCATTTTATCGCAGAACAGTGGAAAGCAGAAGCACATGTACACGGAAGAGTACGTTGTGAAAGAGACCTAGGTGAAGTACTGACTCATTTTATAAGACCCTGCCTCACAGTAGCCAAGCCACAGGCAGCAGTAGAAGTATTAATCCCTTGTAAAGCCCCATTACTTCTTTGACACTATTACACTGGGGAACAAGGCTCACATGAGGTTTTTTTTGGGACAAGCCAGACTCAAACCATAGCAGGACCACCCCCACAAGCTAATGATCTGGGGAAAGTCCTGCGTTTGAGTAAGGAAGAGAGTGTAGAAACCGAGCTGCAAGGCTAGACTACAATATCATGACCGACAAAGGGTCTTACATTAGCACTGCTTCTCCATTGTATGGGTAGCATCTTCCAGAAGAAAGATAAGTCTGGCCGAATATACTCCTTGCTGAGATGCTTGAGATTGCACCTGCACGTTTATTAAGCACTAACAAAGGCAAGCATAGATTCTCTCGACTGGTTCAGCATTCTGTGCTTCTGCTTGTGGCATTCTGCGGTGTGTTTGGTCCAGAGGGCCATGTTGGTGTGTTTTCACTCTATGTAACATTTCCTTGGGGTGGTGTCTTAAGAATGGCTGTGCCTACTTTTACTGTCCCCCAATTATTTGCATTTATAATAAACACAGACTTTTCTAGAGGATTCAGAATTGTCTGTGAAACATTTAATTTATCCAGTCATCCAATTCTTAATCTGTTCTAAGGTATCTAGAACTCCCTGTGTGTAAAAATGTGACAAAGAGATTAAAAGCACCGTGTCTGCAGTCCTCCTGTCTGGCCTCACATTCTGGCTTGACCACTTATTAACCTTCACACCAGGAAAGTAATTTAAACTCTCCAAAACTAAAAGTTTCTTTACTGGAAAAATAACAGTAGCTATTGCTTGAGATCCTACCTCAAAACAGTTGCTATTTTTCAGGAAGATCTTGCTTCTGACGTCTCGACATCTATGCTACAGACACCAAATAAATGTAATCTAGCCTTGAAGTACTAGGAAGGATTTCACTTAGACAATGTTCTCAGAATGACGAAATTGTATGGAAGGAGAACAAATCAACAGTGTCAAGGAGTGAGGTCTTCAGGGAGAGTGATAAGGAGGCTCTCTGAGATAATGGAAAGTTGCACATTCTGATGGTGCTGGAGGTCACACAGCTGAATACTCTATGGCCACATAGAGATCCCATAGTGCAGTGTACTCTCCCTGGAAAAAGGGGTACATGTGAAAACTACAGTTCTGCGTATAGTGTGCAGCTTAGCCTATAGTGTTATATTAATGTCTGTTTTCTGGCTTTGAAAATGTGCTGGTGCTATTGGGCAGTGGGTGCTATGGGCATTACTATTGGGGTGTATATCAAGGATGCACAGGATTACTTTGTGGTCATTTTTAACCTTTTGTGATTAAATAGCCTTAGACTATTTCAAAGTGGAGTTGAAAAATAAAAATTTAAAGTATCCAAAAGAGGCACAGTGATGCACCTCTACTATACTAGTGTTTGTCCTCATGGAGCTTCCAATCTGCTAGGAAGGAAAATTATTTATTAATTGTATAGCCAATTATTCTAGCATAATTGTGCTCAGTTTTGCAAAGGAAAAGCATAATGTTCTACTTGAACATGTGCAAAGAATAGAGCATCTGATGAGGGCAGTTCCAGATGTGAGCTCTATGGCCAGAGAGTGGGATGGGTTGGGAAGACCTTGTAGGAAATTGGGGGGAGGCAGTGTTCAAGAGGGCAGAGAAGCCCTCGAGCAGCCTGGAGGGGCCAGTAGGTTCTTCTGACAAGAAATTTGGGGCATAGGACAACTGTACAGTGAAAGCTTAGATTTTTGAAAAGGATTTTTCAAATGAATTGAAAGCTACAGTTATGAAGTGCTCAAAGAAGCGGATACATTGAGCTGTGCAATGAGTTTGGAAAGCTATAAATAGTCCAGTGTGTGGGGTACCTGGAAGGATCTAGAAAGGGGCTGGAAAAAGAATTTGGAACCACAGTGCAAAGGGAGTCTTGGTTTTGTCCTGCAAGCAAGGAGGACCCATTGGGGGTGAGCATAGCTGAGAGGTGCTGCAGTGCTGAGGACAGCAGCAGATGGCCTCGGACAGGGTAAACTCCTCGGGCCCCATACACAGGAAGTAACAGAGCAGTCCCTGTGAAAGGGAGCCCTCCAGGCGGGGATCTCAGACTCAGAACTTGCGCTAGCTGTTTATTCCTCTGGGCTGCTTGTACGTACAGCACATCCACTGCAGCGTTATTAAGAGCTGGACAGCTGGGAAGAATGCACATGTCTGTTAGCAAGTACTTCAGCAAATTATTGTGGCGAGTACCGATGGAAGACTCCGGAGCCCAGGCTGACGGCACTGATCTGTTTATTGAGGAATCGCCTGACTATATCAGCTGAGGGTAGGGAAGGACGTGAATAGGCAAACTGTGGGGTGGGACAGGGCTGCTCTTCTGCCAATGACCACCAGCCAAGTGTGCTTGGCGTTCTGGCTCCTGGAGCGCGCTCTACAGGTGCTCCTCAGCAACGGCAGTGAGCACAGCCTCTGCCCTGACTGCCCACAAATTGTGATGCATAACCTCACAGTACAGTACTTAAAAAAGATAGTACTTCCTTAAATATGTTTCTTTAAAATAATTGAGCAAGGCTCGGGATGGTATGACTTGATTTTGTCAGCTAATGCACAGAAGGCATGTTATGTACATTGTGAGTTCTCCTTTTGACTGTATTATCTTTGCAGCTGAAATTATAAAGAATTTTTACTTTTTATACATTTCTTTTTGACCATTTATTACTTAATCAGCTCATCCTTAGCAATTTAGTGACAGTGATGCCTTGTTTCAAAAAATAAGAGTGGGGAGCTTAGTATGAAGGCCCTGGGTTTAATCCTCAGTACAGCAGAAATGAAAGAAAGAAAGAAAAAGAAAGCAGATTACTTTGACTTGTGGATCTGGAAGAACAAAGTCTAAGAGCCTCTTCATTGGCAGAGTCCCTCAGCAGCACGAGTCAGGAGGCCGGAGTATATCTGTCTGGTCTCTGTCTCTGTCTCTGTCTCTGTCTCTGTCTCTGTCTCTGTCTCTGTCTCTGTCTCTGTGAAGTTAAACTTTTTTTTAAATTTACAAGATTGAGTAGTTAGGAATGAAAGCCACTTATTTAACCCAATCAGGAGTATTTTCTCCAGCCTCACCTCTCACTGAAGGCACAGCCCTCATGAGGGCCAATATCTCCAGGTTTAGCAGTCCTTACTACCTTGCAGTAATCAAGGGCCTTCTGGTCTACCCTGTTGGTGCATGCCACAGTGTTCTGATCCTGATACTATTTGCTTCCCAGGGAATCTACATTGATGTGTTTGCTACAGTTCTGGGCTTCTCCTCCTCTTCCTTCTCCTCCTCCATCTTCTTGTCTTTTTCCTTCTCCTCCTACTCTTCTTTTGTTCTTTTCCCCCATGGCACATGATTGTTTCATTCATTCTTCCATTCTTCTCTCCTCCCTCTGTCCCTCCCTGCCTCCCTCCTTCCTTTCCTCTCTTCCTTTCTGGTCCTGCCCTGTCCCTCCCTCCCCTGCCTATCCCTCTAAGGTTTTTCCCTTTCTTTCTTGTGTGCTCAGAAATCCATTTAAAAGTGTGCTTGTTGTAATTTATTTCATGCGTACTGCTTCACAGCAGGAGGAATGTTGGTGTGTCTAGTCAACAGTCTTGCAAAAGTGAAGCCCTGACCGCTCTCACCAGTGGAAAACTTTCCTTCTGTTGTTTCTAACGGAACTTTTAGTACTTGTTGTGTTTTTTTTTTCTTAAATCCTTTTCACTCAGTTTTACTCTCTCTTCGAAAGTTCTGTTCTTTTTACATTTTAAATTTTTATACTTTGAACCCTTTCACTAAATGGGGAATTATTTGATTATAAATTTTATCCATTGTTCTGGTTTTACTTATCTGTCTTTTTGCCCTACATTTCATACCGTCGCTGTTCATGTGATTACTTATCTTTAAATTGATTAGTTCTTTGTGGCCCAGCTATTTGTGGAAGGATAGAACTAGAGACAGGCAAGAGAACTGAGCTGGGGCAGCTTGAGTTTCTGTTTTCCACGGCCATGCTGCCCTGGAGAAAGGTTTCTCTCTGCACTCAACTGTGTGCTCCCTGACTCATTTGCATCGTAACCCTTCACAGAGCGGCATGACGCATGCTCTGCGTCTCTGCGTCTGGCGAGCATGGCCTGTACGTTAAGGCTCATTACCGTTGCTGTTTTCTTGTCAACCTCAGCAGACCCACATTTGCTCTTGCGGAGCTGACGTGCAGGTGTGCTTGCACATCACCTGTGGTACCCTTAAGAGCCTTTCCTCAGAGCTCCCAGGCGTTGAGACTCGTGTTCCCAGCAGGGATCACTTAGTGTCCCTCAGGGAGTGCCACCTGAAGAGCTCTCTGTTCTGCTCACTGGGCCAAGGAGCGATAGGATCTTGTTTTTTCCCTCACAGTCTTCCCTGTCCTCATTCAGCTTTTTGAACTCTTGGCAAGCAGCCTTTGACAGAGTGACGTTGGGGTGCTGGGTATTTCCCACTTGTACCTCAGGCATTTGTTTCTCAGGCATTCTCCTTTTTCTTGGTTGACGTAAAGAGCTTTCAGTCGTCCATCTTGACGTAGGACTCTGGAGAGTGACCATAAGGTGACGAAAGACTCAAACGGGAAGATGGCGTTGTCTGATGGGGATCTGAGAAGGGCTGGGCTGTGAGCATATCTGGAGATGAAGGCATTCTTTTCTCTATGCTGAAGGGTGACAAAACCCACCAAAAACATAGAGGAGAAATTGTAGATCAATAGGAAGCAAATTGAAGGAAATAAAGCTCCTGTGGGAGATGTGGGTCTGTACATACAGACACAGCAGTGTCATTTATTCGTCCATTCTTTTCACGGAGGAGCTAACTCTTGAGCAGTCAGACGCAGCAGTAATCTGACAAGAGTCTGCTAACCGCTTAGCTCCTCAGCAAAAAGCGCAGGCTCACAGCACAGGAGCGCATCCTGTCTGCTGCTCACTCCCCGCCACCTGCACGCAGCATGTGTGTGACAGAAATGCGGAGACTGGAGGAATACATTACATTGCAGCTTTCTGTCTGGGTCTGTGATAGGAAATAACACAGCAGTGATCCGTGGAGTTTTCCCTGCGGCTGTACTGTTTAAGCTAGACCAAGAGGAACAGAGAATGCTGACATGCAGCAGTGGGGACAGCACTGCTGGCACCAAGCGGAGAAGAGCCTGTGACCCCAAAGCAGGGAAGGGCCTGTTAACTGTTAGGGGCAGTCGGGTCGCCAGTTGGAGTTTAGGAGCACGAGCTGACGTAGGAGTGGGGAAGGCACAAACCCAACCACACCGGCTTCTGGAGGAGTCGGGTTTCCTCGTAGGATTTTGTAGAAATAATTTTGTTGAAAGTCAGGAAAAAGGAGATAACATCAATACGCTTTAGAAACTTTTTGCATGAAATTCTAGCTCTGAGGTAATTTAGAGAGAATAGGTGGCCCAAAGAACATGCTACTCAAGAGAGTCCTAATTGCAGGGAGGGGCATTCCAAGTCACACCGCTAGGAATGAAGCTTTCCAGGCTTGTTATCTTTAGGGAACGAAAGATAATGTGACACTTCAGAGAGCACCATGCTTTTCTCTCATTTCCCAGCTTGAGGGTCAGGTTGAGGGAAATGAGCCAGCAGGACCAGCCGGGGGATCCCCCAGAAACAGAAGTGAGAGGCTCAGGCCCACGCCAGAAAGCGCCCTGCGCTGTGCAGAAGGCCAGCAGAGTGAGGCAGGCTGTGTCTGGAGCATGCGACTGCACCCGGGCCCCTCCTTGTGCACTGGGAAGAAACATCATTAAATGCATACAAGACAAGTCATGAGAAGGAAACCGGGAAGCAAGATAGTGGGACCCAAGACAAAATTTGAATTTTTCCTATCAGTATTTGGTAGTCTTTGATATAGGACTAATACATGAACAGGGAAAGCAATTTTATAAAATCATACCCTATGAATCTGAGGCCTATCTATTGCCTCCCCTCCTTCCTCTCTTTCAGCAATGCATTCTGAGCTCTTGCTGCATGGCCCTTCTAGACCAATCTACGGATTAGTGGTTCTTTAACCTTCTTCATGGCACATTTCCATCTGAGTCATTTTTTTACATTATCGTGTTATCAGAATTGGATGAAGACTTTATTAGAAAAGAAAATCCCCGTATGGATCAGGGATTTTATAGAGACAAAAAGAAAATCTTCAACAAAACATTAGCAACTTGGTTTTATTAAATTCCAAAACTTGCCACTAATTAGAACAGTTTCCTCTTAGAGGTGGATAAAAACTGAAATTTAGGCTTCTTTCTGAATCAGTATGAGAAATTTCTTTGAAAAAGAGAAAACCGTGTATTCAGTTTTCTGTTGGCATTAGCCTCCAGTGATTCGAGGGTTCAAATGGGGTATGAATGCCAGCTGTCACTCTAGTGCTTGGTCTCAGAGCTTCAGTGCTGGAAGGTGACTGTCCTTCCACTTCGGTTCAGGTATAGTATTCTGGTGCTGACAGCCAAGAAGCACAGCCGGTGCCCAAGGAGGACGAGCTGGCCACTGGTCCTGACCAGAGAGGCAGCGTCTTTCCATCAGCCAGACATTCCAGTATCTCTCAGCCTGTCCACGAGCAACTATTTTTGTCTCCTCTCCACGCCCCGGTGCGGAGTTCAGGCTTATTTTGATGTTGCCGGTGACCATGCTATGGAGAGGATATCGGTGCAGGAAGCCAAGAAGCGACCATCTGTGCCGTGTTTACATCTCAAGAATTATTCTGAAGACTGATTACTCAGCTGTGCCTGCTGGCCTTCTAGTGTTACACCTAGAAAGGTGACTCACACTTTCTTGAAAGTCACTTCCCATTAAATAACCTGTATTTTCCTCACAGTGTATGACAAGGTTCAGAAGTACTGGCCAAAATGTCAGTGTTGAGTAATGACCCCAAGTGTGGTAGGGTGCCGTGAAGGATCACTCGCAGTGAACAGAAAGTAGCTCCCGTCAGCCTGTGCTAATAAATATGTAACAACTTGCTCTCCAAGGGCAGAGGATACCTGACGTATGCCATTTTTCAATTTCCAGGGTAAAATTTTAAGGGTGACTTTGGACATTTAGAAACACAGGGGCTGGGGGTGCGGGACGGTACACAGTAGAAAGCCCTGCAGCAGGCACAGGCTCTGGTCCAGTCCCCAGCACCAAACAGACAGATAAACAAACAAAAAATGAAAAAGACCTCTGATGAAATGGAGAAATTCCACACAAGGTAAAAATGATTGAAATCAACTTGAGAAGAGTTAGAAAGCCTGGATAGCCTTATTTTTATTAAAGAAAGTAAATTTGTAATTATATTTGCTGCAAGAAAAATTGCAAATCCAGGTGGCTTTAATGGAGATGCATATCGCTTAGGTGTATACTGGTTACCTAGGTTACATAGTGAGACCTTGTCTCAAAAAATGAAAAATCAGATATTTAAAATTCACCTTTTGAGACATGATTTCACTCTGTAATTCACTCCATAGCCCAGGCCGGCCTTGAACTCACAGTGATCCTCCTGCCTTAGTCTCCCAAGTGCTGGGATTACAGGCCTGTGCCATCACCCTCAGCTGACTCACCATCTTAACAGAACTATTAAATCTATAGAACAGCTCTACTGCCATATCAAGGTATACAACAGACCGTGCAAAATATTTAGCTCCCTCATGATAAATATGTGTTTGTGGATAAATATGACACCTAAGTAAATTAGGAGCAGAACAAATCTTCCTAAACCTGCTAGAAGGCTCTAGAACAAAAGCTGCAGCTAATGCCACACTTGGACAATGAAAGACTCAGTAGTTTTCTAGAACAATAAATAAGGTAAGGAAATTCACTCTAAAACACTTTTGCTTGAGGCTTTTGGTAGAATAGTTTAAAGTAGAAAGAAAGTAAAAAGCCTAGAAATTTTAAAGGAAGAAGAAACATCTTTATTTATAGACCATGTAGGTATAAAAATCCGTATTAATTTCTAAACAAGCTACTAGTACTATTAAGTGAATTTAATAAAAATATAAGAAACAATATGTAAGAAAAGTGTTCTGTTTTTATAAACTGCAAGCCATAAATAAAAAAAATAAGATACCATGCATGCTAGCATCCTAGTACATGAAATATTTAGGGAGAAACAATAAAACATAGGTGGCATCTGTATATTAAACTACAATCATTGCTGGGAAAAATTAAAGAAGCCCTAAATAAATATATGAATGAATATAATCTATATTCATGAATTGAAAGATTAAATATGGTTACAAGGTTAATTCTCCCTGGTCACAATGAGAACTGTAGGAAAATGTTTCTAGAAATTAACAAGCTGAGATTCTAATAGTTAAATAGAAATGCAGAAGACTTAAATAGTTAATTTAGAGAAAAGCACAGATTGACAGTGGGCCTGTGGTAAGCAGAACTTTTAACAGAGTCCCCAGATTCTGCCCCTGCTGTCCAGGCCTTAGTGCAGGAGGGGGCTGTGAGTTTAAAGCACTCTCTCTCTCACCAGAAGGTTACATTAGGTAGCAAAGGCAAAGGATTTCTCTTAGTGGTTCCAACAAGGACTGAGGTGGGTTAATTGTGGACACCTAGGCCAAAAGTAAAACTTTGATCCTCGTTCTACAGATACAGATGTGTTTATCATCTTTCAAATGAAAGCAAACACACATCTCCAGCCAAGCTCACTTTCAGCTTAGACCAGAAGAGAGACCCACAGAGGCCCTGAAGCATACTTTGATGTACTAGGTATGGAATTCCAGGGTGATGGTCACTCAGATATGGTCCAGAAGGGGAGGAGTGCAGGGTCTGGGCAGACGAACCACTGGGCTTGGGATCTCTGCACTCCACAGAGAAGCCTTAAGTCTCCAGAGGCCACACGTCACAAACCAATGCCACAGACTGTATGACTGCATGTGGTTGGTTTAAGGAGCATATTGAAACGTAGAATCAGTGCAGCAGGCGGAGACCTGTAGTTCTGTGTAGCTAACAAACTTAGGTGGCTTGGGGCCACATTTCGAGTAATTGGCCACGCAAGGGCAGTTCTTCTGTGGAAGGTGGCAGTGCTTTCCTGGCATTGAGGCATCCAGTCGTCCTGAATCTGATTGATGTACATAGAGCAGTCAGCTCTGTACAGCAAAAAAAAAAAAAAAAAAGTAAAAATGGGGAAAATGATCTTTAACCTGTTTCTGTGTCACTAGTAGGTTGATATGTGGTATTTCGTGCAATTACCGGGCAGTGCCCCTTCCCACATCACATCTTAGTTACTTCCTGGTCTCATAACTTTGTCATTTCAGATCTTCTTCCTGTCCCAGCTCCCAGCCCACAGCACCAAGACACCCCAGGCTGAGTCCTCTTCCAAAATCCTTGTTTTCACAGACCTGGAAAATAGTTGGATTGGTTCTTCTACAAAAGCATGCCTTTCACCTCAGTTGAATCATCTGATGGATCAGAATACTGCTGTACATTCCTACACATTTGCAGAGCAGCACCTCTGATCATTTCCATGCTGGTCTCAGCCATGTTTCCAACTGTCAGCAGAAGAGCTTCATCTCACTTGGCAAAAGGGAGGGATGCCTGGCCTATGTTCCCAATCCTAGTTCTTTTCTTCTCTTGAGTGTTGATTGGGAGTCATTCTCTCTCTTCCTTGTCCATGTATTCTGACTTCTAGCTATTCGAAGTATGGTTCAGATCTCCTGTTTTGTAAAATCATACCGACCCACAGATGCACTCCCACAGGCCTCCCCGCTCACCCCTCAGCGCTGTTGTGCACGAGACCCTCACCCACAGCCCCTGCTGCCCCTGCCCTCGCCTTTATCACTTGAAGTCTGGACTTCACTTCACCAAACTATCCAGATTGCCAGCTTGAAAATAATTTTCAGGAAAAAAAAAATTGCATTTTTTTTACTGTTGTTATATGTCTGTAAATATAAAAACCCAGTGAGTTTTAATTTTCCTCAGCAAATTCTGTCTTCAAAAAATAGGAATAAACAAAGTGCACTGTAGATTCCCTCTTCACAGTCACCCAAGTTAATGGGATGGAAACTAATAAAGTGATACTTTTTCTTGCATTTATAATATGTGAAAACCTGTATATGAACAGATGAAAAGTTATAGTAGTTAATCTTACACTAAAATGGGATCTTTTTTTCTCTTTTGCCTTGAGAATTTATAAAACTGAGAATGAAAGTAATTGACCCAAGAGCAAAATAAATATGTGGAATCCCAACCTGTTACTGAAGCAGTTGCCTACTGCATTGATCATCCATTGTGTTTTATAAAACTAGAAACACCTGTAACATCCTAGGTTTTAAGGCTCATTCCCACCCCCACCCCAGCCGGTGTTACCTGTGTCACAGCTGACACAGTTGGAAAGGAAATTTGGAGCTCTTCTGGCTCCTAACCTTGAGTTTCCAAGCGTAGCCAAGTGCCTTATAAAATGTGTCCTTAAAAGATTTATTATTTGCATCAGTAAAATGTCAGAGCATGTATGATTTGTAAAACTGGAATGAGATTACTTTTGTGTAATATTTGTGTTGTACTTTTTAATTTTATAGTATTTTTTTATTTTGAGAGATTGCTTGATAGGCACTGTGCTTCCTTTTTAAAAATTTACACAGATATCTGGTTTTTTTGTAAATCCTATACTGAAAGCGAAGACCATTCATTTCTTTATCTGAGCTGCTTTTCTCACCATTAGTTTGAAAAACATTAAAATAATAAATCAAAGCCTCCTCTCTCTTTTTATGATTATGTTTCTAGTGGGCCAAAACAATCCTCTGGAACTCAGATGAACCTTTAAATTATTCCAAGAGAATTAGGAGTCATCCTTTATCTACAGATCCTTGTTTCTCAATGCAGCAAAAGCCTTTGCTGAGCCGGTATAAATTAATACATTTGCTGGAGACTCTGGGACTTTTTATAAGCAGTGGTTTCAGTGCTGTTGGTGGTAAAGTGGAAACTTGAGAAAGTGAGGATTAATTTAAACCACACGATGGGATCAAGGAAAAGAGACGAACACTACAGCTTCTTGAGTGTGTGCTGACTCTGTGCAGTGGGGACGGGACCTGAGCAAAACCACCAGTGAACTTTTAAACCCTCTTGAGAGGAATCAAACTAGCGCAAGTTACACCGACATGATGCTCATTCTCGCAAGAGGCCTCTTCACAGCAGAAGCCTCTGCAGAGAGGACGCAGCGGGGAGACCACAGAGATAGGACCCCACTGGCGCCGCTGAGGGCGTGGAGCCAGAACCATCTTTGTAGCCAACAGCTGGGTTACTGCTCCATCTTTTACCATAGCTTCTAGATTTTGTTGAGTTCTTTCAACCAACAAACTGCATGTTATAGATTGCTAATGAACTGGAAATAAAAGATTTTCTTTCCCTTGCAGTTCGTTGTAGCTGTGTTCTGGATCATCTATGCCTATGACAGAGAAATGATATACCCAAAGTTGCTTGATAACTTTATTCCGGGGTGGCTGAATCACGGAATGGTGAGTGGATCAAAGCACCTGATCTCCTTTTATTAAACTAAACCTATGAACTATTTTCTAATTTAGACTTTCCATAGCATGAGCTTAAATACATGTTGAATATTGAAAGGTTATAATGAGAGATTATTACAAGAGAAGAATACTGAGTGTGAACAGAACATTTCTTCCCATGAACCCAGTCATTAGCTGATGTATGCAGTATAGGAATCCACAGTTGATAAAAGGAGTCTGTGGTGTTGGACACCACACCCAACTCATGCTAGGCTGAATTTGGTTTCCACGCCCTTGCTAGCCTTGCTTTTGAAGCCTAAGGATTCTTTGCATTTAGATACCAGCAGCACTTGTTCCTCCTCCACATCGCATTGGAAGGGCTGTGTTAGAGCCAAGTGCTGTGCTTGGACAGCCTCCCCCGGGCGAGTAGGAAGGCTGGTGTTTCCCAGTGACCTGTCACAGGCCTTTGGAGGCATCTTCAGCAGCGGACTTGTTTTGTTTGTCAAGTTCTGCCCTCCTGGGTGTTTGCCTGAGGATTTGCACCATATTTTGTAAGACTAGAAAATATTGTTTCTGTGTAAAATGTTGTGTCATCTTCTCTTCCACCTCCTAGAATCAAACACTGTTTTGTTATCAGGTAGCCTGCATTTTGGTAATAGCAATTTTTAGAATACATCTCATGCTCTTCCTTTTGAAAAGGGCAACACATCACAGAAATTACAGGGGAAGGAAGAGCTAGAAATCACGTCTAAGTTCCAAAATAACAATTTTCCTTCTGCTCCCATTTTGGTACATTTTAAGAAAATTGGTTTATACTGACACGCAACCATGACTGCACCGAGCACTTCTGGTCCAACCTTTGTCTGCCAAACCATCCAGAGTGGTATGTCTCGGGAAACTGGAATTTTCCTTAGCTCGATTACAGCTGCATCATTAGAGGATTAATGTGGCACCTCATTGTGCCTTCAAATAAGTTAGCCGGGCCTTGGTTGGGGTTCCCCAGCTCAGGGTCTGCTGTGGTTACTCTTCTTCTGTCCAGCGTGCGACTTTCCTGGGAAGGAAGAGGAAAACCTTTTCCTAGCCCTGCGCATTTCCGTCTTCTTCCCTGACTTCCCTTCTCATTTTTCCCTGGCAGGCTTCTGCTTCTCTTGCTGGTTTAATTCTTATCTCCTTTATGACATCTTTCCTAACTTGTCAAGCAGAGTTTCCTATTTCAGAATTTGCGCTGCATGCCACGATCCCTTCTCTGACATGCGTGTCTGTGTCCCCAGGAAAATGTTAAACTTCTATGCAAAACGATGCCTTTGAGACCTGAGCTCTAGGCCCAGTTGCCTGGCATGTGGTTAAATCAATATATGAACTTACTAGATTGATGAGCTAATTCATGATAGCCAGTTTTCATAATTTTTCACTAGTTGATACTCATAGCTATATTTTCAGAATCACTGGGTGCCAGGGTTTCTACAGTGGTTGTACCATTTAATTTTCATAACGGCACTATAAAGAAGGAATTACTCTCTCATTTAAAAATGAAATTGAGACTCAAAAAATTTTCCCTCAATCAGTTAGAGTAATAAAAATGAGATTTGAAGCTACACGTATCTGGTCTCAAATGTTAATACGTTCTACTAATATTTTACCTGAACAAAACATTAATTGATTTTTAGGAAATGTTATTTTGTGTAGCTTTTACAACTGTAGTCAAGAAAACACAGTGGTAATATCTTCAGGACATTTTGTAATTTACTTACTTTTTAATCTAAGAATTTTATTTATACACACACAAAAACTCAGAATGGTCCTCAAGCATATGAGCTGAAACGTGAGTTCTGATTTGGACCATGGACAATTCCCCGAACATTTAGAGAAGCAGAGGAAATGTATCAGGCTACCACATGCCCTTTTCTGATAAAGGAAGCAACTGAAAAACTGTTTATTCAAAGTAACCAGTGCTATAGATGCAAAACAAACAATACCCAACAACTCCCCCAAATACTACTTTCATAACTGACATTATTAAATTTGACTTTCATTAGTATTTTCTTTTCCACACTAGTAAGTCAAAACCAAGACCAAACCTGAATCTTGCTCTTTCATGAGACATCAGTTTTACACTACTATCTGTGGCGCCCATTACTCGTTCAGAATCAAGACCTCTAGCAAAGCCTCTAGGTTTGTCGGCAGCATCTGTTTTTCTTTGACTTGCTGTCATCAGATTCACTGTCAGATAAAGGTTTTCTTTTTGTACCATCTTTTTCTTTACCAGCTTTTTGTGAATTAAGAAATGCTTCAGTCAACTCTGGACAATCTGAATTGTCTTCAGGTTCCCATGTATTGTCAGCATCTGTACTCCACCTTCCCATTCACTACACATCGGTCCAGTACTTTTTCTATCACAAATTCTTCAGGTTCTGCTTCCTCAACTTTTTTACTTTTTTGTTTTTACTTTTTCCATTTTCTTTCTTTCCCATTTTTGCGGTGTAGCTCTATTCGAGGCCCTTCTTTACTGCAGATTTGAAGTGCTATTACATTCATGCTCAGCAACTCTGGAATTTACTTTCAAACTATGCAGTATAGGTTTTCTGGATAAGATAAACCAGCTGACTATTCAGTAGGAGTTTTAAGGAAAATCTTTCAGAGCATTCATGGCTCTCCAGAGCAAAATTCCAAGTGAAAATGGGAGTCTCTTCTCCAGACTTTAAGCAGGAAGACAATTGTCACATGCTCTGAGAGGAGCAGGCTTGAGTTGCAAAGAAGGCATATTCTTATGCAAATAGTAATCAACTTTCATGGCATGCCTAAATGTGAAGAAAAGTACTTTCACCTAAATGAGCTTTCATTTGGTGTCCACACTGAATGAAACAGGAAAAGGAGGCCTCGGAAGCTGCTGCCTACTGTCCAGTGTGAAATGACACATTTCCTGTTTCTGACCACAGGGCCTTTGCTAAGGACAGTTATGTCATGGACTGTAGAATTTCATGCCTGGGCTAATTGCCTACAGCTTTACATTGCATGGTACACATTCAAGCAGAGTTGAGGCACATCGACTGCAGGCTCTTGGACTACAATCATGATGTTCCCAACAATTAACATAAGCATGCTGTGTACAGCTGTTAGAGTGTGGACTTCACTACCAGTTTTCTCTTGACTCACTTCGGTAGGGAGATCTTTTCCAAACGGAGGAGGGAATAATCGGTTAAAGTTCTTGCTCTTAGTGATGAACACTACTTAGAAACAAGGAGGTTTGAGTGACTCAAATATTTAGGAAAGAAAAAGGATAAATTAATTAATACATCAAATCCTTGGAGATGATATGAGCTCGTTAGATTATTTCACAGTGAATTTTGTTTCCTAGCATACCTGAATAACTATGTCTTTGCTTTACTTCATGATCCAACTCATGGCTGCAGAATTACTGACAAAAGAAGCTATATATGGTGCCTGAGGAACACCTTCCTATCTAATGTTTATGTTGCTGTAATTTTGGATGTCTGTTAGTGTAAAAGATGGCTTGCATAAAGCATGATGCTAAGTCTTTAGATTGGCAATCAATATATAAACATCACATGGTGAAATCATGAATAATGTGTCATAAAATTTAGGAATTTCTGAAAAGTTGAATCAGTTTCTTCAGTTACTTAAATTTTGAAGGTTTAATAATTACTAATGTTAACTTGTATGTACTTTGAATTCTAAGGAATAATTTGAAAACAGCATTTTTTAATACATGAAGATAATTCCATTCAAAGTTTTACATTTACTTTAATATATTTGATTAAAACATTCAATTATGTACATTTTGATTATGATTACATTTTATTTTATTTTCGTATAGTAATTTATATTAATATCTAGAAATATGGTTTTGTGAAATTTTCCATTGTATCATATTCAGTGATTTTGCTGAAATTAAGGCAAGAAAAAATTGAAAGATATTCATATTTTGTTGAATATTTTGGTATTTATATTTATAATTTATAAATACGTACATCACTATCATACAATTCATTCAGTCACAAAACTGATTGAAGAACAGATTTTTCTGCTTTATTTTGTGAAAATACAGGTGATGGTATAGGAAGATGGGACATGTTTTACTTCGTACTTTATTAGTTTAATTTGTAACTCCATATTTCTGCAAATGGTTGTTGCTCTCTGGGACTGTATGCTTACCAGGTACTCGGGGGGCATCTGTTTGTTGGAGTCTTTAAGTAGCGCACAGCACAGCTGTGGAAATCCTACCAAGAGACGCATGTGAAATGAATGGATTTGTATTTACAGGTTCTAGAGATAGGTTTGAGGTTAGTCTTCTCTGTGACTTGAACCACCAGTGACTCGTACAGTCTTTGATTACAGTAGTGTAAAGAACAGCACTGATTTAGCAGACCAAATGTCATTTTATATATCTATCTATATCTATATATACATATATATGCAGAATTACTGATGTAGATATAGATATATGTATTTCCACAAGGAAAGTGATAGAATGGTCTAAAGTTATAATACAGCTCATGTATGGTACAGCAGTTGTAAATGCACATTTTATACATCAGCATGAGATATTTGTAAGATTTCCATGTTAAAATTTAGAGAAGTAACTGTTGACAAACTATCTACAGGTACAAATTCTTCCAATTTAGTGACATAAATAATACAATTTTTAAAATTGGTATGAATAGTATTAATATTTATATTCAGGCAGTAGTTATCCAAAATCAAGTGACTAAATTTGGTCTATTTCTAGACTTTTTATTAATTTTAGTCAAAAGACTGCAATTAGATCCTCTTCACCGTGGGGCAGAAACGCACATAGGTAAAGAGGAGAGCAGCACGCAGGCTCTCTGCGCATGGTCCTTAAGGGCTGTCCCCAAGGCTGTCTGCCCTCAGATAAGGATGCATACTTATTCTGATTTGTTTCTGGGCTATAGAAACAGAGCCCTGTGCCTTTCTTATGTGCTGATTATAATCTGGAAACACTACCAATTGAGTAAATACACATTCAGAGCAATAAAGAAATAAGTATTTAAGCTCTGGAAAGCAGAATTAACAGTGTGACAATAAAAAGACAGTGCCTCTGCCTCCCGAGGACCCCATCAGTGTTAGAAAGTGCTGACAGAATCCAAAAGGCTGCGGAAGGTTAGATTGTTGTTATCACCCCAGATCTTAAAGCAGATAAGATCTTGATATCCGTGTAACCACAGCAGAGTTATTCGTGTTGTGTAATTTACGAGAAGAAAATAATAAATCCCGCCTCTCTTCTTGCTTGATTTGTTAGTTGTCCTTGTTCTACATGACCAGTGCACAAGCATCTTAATTTACGCAGCTACTTATTCTGTTCAATATTGTTTTGACATTGGGTGATTGTGAAAGATTTTACGCATCTGCCTTTCCCTGAAGACAAGACAGCAAATACTACTTGCAGGAGCTCTCTGCTGGTGTTACTCTTTCTCTGTTCCCTGTGAATGTTTCCTGCTCTAGGACGTGCAGATAGTGTGTCCTAGGACCCGTGGGGTCTGGATCCCCCTGGCATTAGGTAGCTCATAAGATAAGCTGGCGGAAAGAAGATGCCATGTGCATTTCGTAGGAGAAGCCTGCCTTTCTCCATTTCCCACCTATATTCTGAAATAACTATAAGGTTTCTGAACATTTGCAGCTGTAAAGGTAAGAGACCTGAACAGAGATCAGAAATCTCTGAGGAATCCAGTTCTTGAATTCTCACAGAACACAAAGTAAGACCTCAAAGGTCAGGAACAAGGAGGCGAGGCACGGAGCCACGAAGCAGATATTTTCAGAATTGCTACATGGTGTTCTCGTGCGTAAATGGGTCAGATGTCAAGTTTTACTGAGCTTCTTCCCCTGTGGGTTTGTATTTGTGATTTCTTCAGTTCCACTAAATCCAGTTATCTTACTTTTATAAGATTTAAATTTTGACATGAAGTTTTGGTTACTATGTTAAATCAGTTACAAACATCAAGGTATTTGGTTTTAATTATGGCTGGCTTTATTTTAATGCGTTATTTCAACCAAAATGTTCCAAATCCGAGAAAATATGTTTTTTAAGTGAATGTTTAAGTAAACTGTCAAGTGGGGAGACAAAGACACAAGGGAGAAAGGGCAGATTGGGTCACCCTGGGAAGGGAAGAGGAGCAGCAGGGAGAAGAGAGGAGGAGGCACACTTGAGGTGTGGAGATTAATGCTTTTTCTTCAGCGCCTTGCACATAATGGGCTCTGAGCAGACATCCGGTGAGCCAGGAGATCAAGGGGCCTCCATGCGATCTTTGGACAGCCCGGATACCCTTCTATCTTTGGAATTTGTCTCCAGAAATCTGCTTGGCGCACTCTGTGCTAAACCTGCCTTCCCAGTAGGGGTTAACTGGAGCAGTAGCTAGGGTTCTGCGGCCACCCACGCGTCCCAGCTCGCTGAAAGGCGCAGACTTTGCTCTTCCCTCCCCAGTGACAGGCATTTCTATACTGTATGTGGTTTTGCCATGTGTTATATTTATTGGCCATTTCACTCAATTAAATTTAATTTCCCAGTGGGCGGGGATCCTCGGTTCAGTTACGGATTTATTTCCTGCACCATAACGGTGCCTCTGTAGAATGGACTTCAGTGGATATTTCTGAACACATGAATTGGCTTTATTCTCTTCATCATCATCATTATGTTTTTGCTTGCTCTCTTTTTTTCTCCCACTGTCCCTCTCCCCCTTCATAGTAAAGGCCGGGAAATGCACTCCCAGGTTATGTATCACTTTGCTAGCACCTCACTTCTCTCAGCCTGCCCTGCCCTGCAGCACCTCCTGCACGCACTCATGGCCTGCTGCTCTCTCTGCTCCTATCACATTGCTGTTTAGGCCTGAGTCAGTGTCCTAAGCACCCATCCTTGCTCAGATCCAGAAATCTGGCAAAAGATAGGTTGGATCCAAGTCATTGAAAAGTATTTCTATCTGTTGATTATTTTATCTAAATGTTAATGTAATAGAGATTTTTTTTTTTTAAATTTAGTATAGGGTCTACAGGGTCTCACTACATAGATCAGACTTGTAATGATTCTCCTGTTTTCAGCTTCCCAAGTGCTGGGATTATAGCCTCACACCACCATGCCCAGTTTCAGTTTCCTTCTCAGCACATCCTGGGGGGCTGAGCCAGCACAGCCGGCAGGGGATTGAACCTCCAACCCTTGGGTATGCCTAATCAGGCGCTTTAACCCACTGAGTTATCTGGCTGGCCCAAGACAGTGAATTTTTATGGCAATTTCAAGCCATCAGAAGTGCCCTGTAGAACTCCTTTTCCACCCAAAGCCAAAATTCAAGGTCAATATTATTATCACTTACACTCTGACCTCTGTGCCTTATTTAAAAGTTGAGTGGGCCCTGCAGGAGTACTAGTTCATAAAAAGGTCTGTAAGTTCTATTCACATATTTTGGGGTGATCAAAACCCAAAGTGTGGTTTCTTCGAGCTCTCCCCCACATCCTTAAATCCACTGATATTTCAGAGTAAACTGAATTCATCTGTTTTCCATATATTTGCTCCTAACTGTTCATATTATGGGGGTGGGAGGCGGCACGCAGGAAGGTGCTGTCCTAGGCACTGGCTTCCTCTTCCCACCACAGACAGATCATTCATGAGCCACAGACCCAGCTTCTTGGCAGAAGGCCGCATCTGTATCCTTTCCAGTTCTCTTTTAATTGAAACTCCAACCTCAGCTCACATTATTATAGCTGCCAAAGCAAGTAGAGTGTGGAGAGGCTGCATCTTGTGCCGTAGAACCACAGGATCACAGAATCTTAGGCTTGTGATCCTCAAAATCATCTGGTCTGTACAGCATGGGATGTCTAAGTAAGGGAACGGTAGCCTGGCTAGTTATCCCCCCACTGCCTGGGCATCTCCAGGGATGGAGCTCTAGCGTAGGTCAAGGCCATGCAGTGGTCTTCGGCTCTGGAAGAAGCTCACAGAGAACTGACTCTCCTTTAGCCCACATCAACCCACTCTATGTCATTTGGTAGAAGTTGAATACCTGTCCTCTGTGTTCCTTTCGTATTCATTTGAGAGGATGTCGCTCTCTCCTGTATCTTCAGTCTCCGGTGTTTCCACACATCTGTGTTCTGTGGGCCCGCTGCTCGTGAGGCCTTGTTCATCATCCTTGCTTGATAGTTTATGGGAGCTTCCATTAACATTTCTGGCTGTTTCATTATACTCTAGAATAAAATTGTCTTTCTTCCCTCCTAGGGTGTGAGTAAGCTAAGAGTTAACATTGTTTTTGCTTTTAATATGCAAATGTAAGACCCTTAGATTTAGTCCTACTGAATTCCACTGTGTTAAACTCAATGTGAATACAGGATGAGGCATGGGAATGCTACAGTATTAAGAACTTGAGGAATACATGAAGTTCTCTTTGTTTTCAATTGTGGTATCTTTATGCTGACTTTATGTCAGCAAGTTGAAGCTGCTATATAGGCATAAAGATCATTAAAATCAACAAGAAAATAATTGACTCTTCATTGCTGTCTATTTTACCCATATGGTAACCTTCCTTGGTCAAAGTGGGCATTCAGATAAAGATGGCATCAGCCGTGGTGATAGGGAAGGGTGAGCAGTAGCAGCAGCTGCTGGGGTGGTCATATTCAGAGATGAGAAACAGGAGGCTCACGGAGTGGGTGGGGCAGAGGGAATTATGTGACGGACGTGGTCTTGGCGGCGTTGGAAGGAAGCCCCAGGCCAAACTCTGTGGCGAAGGGCTCCTTTAACCCATTTGGCTGGAATCCAGGTCTCTGGAGCTTCTGGGGGGCGCTTTCGTTGGTCATGCTCATATAAAGTAGGAAAGGAAAGCGCTTAGAGTCCAAGAACACGGAGATGGCCAGGAGTGTTGATGGGCTGCACATCCTGGTGTTATCTTCATGCTTCTTTTCTAAATAGTGGGGAAAAAAGAGGCAAGGATGAGTGTGTGATATCTCAGTGGAAAATGTTCAGTGTGATGTACTTTCTTTCTGTGATGATTGGATTCTGAATCTAAACTACTAAATTGATCCCATGGGGACATGGAGGTCCTGACTAACTTTCCTAAGCTCGTTTATGTCCCTTCACGAAGTAAGGCTTGCTCAGGAGGCCCTCAGCATTCTGCTTCTCTGACCTCAGACTCACACAGTACTGCAGCCGTTCCTGCCACAGCCCTTCTAATCTGCTCTCGAGTGTGAGTGAATGCCAGCTTCTCACTCCTCTGTCGGAGTGCAGCTGACCCTCTGCATGTGCCTACTTCCCCCACGTCCTCTGCTTGCTCCTGCACACATGCTTTCCCTTGTTACTGGGCTGCTTTCCTCCGTAGTGGTAGAGCACTGTGCTGGACTTGCAGGTTTTGGGGCACTCTCTGGGAATGCATATTCTTGGAGAGCAGGAAGGTGATCTCAGCTTCCTCTGCCTCCTTCTGTCACCTTGCTCACTGCCTGGAACGTGGTGGGCTTCACCCAATGCTCATTGGACCGAGTGAGTGGATTTTATTTTCCCAGTTTAATAACACTTTATGGAAAGGAAAAGACATTATTTTCTCTAAGAATTTCTCTTGCATTTTGATCACTTTTTTAATTTCCTGAGTTTCACGCTGTCGTGTCAAGCTCATTGGTTTGGGATCTCCAGCATAGTCTTCCCCACTCAGACAGCAGCAGTAGGTGTGCTAGCCTCCAGCTGTCCAGCACTAGACTTGCCCACGCTCTGACAGCTCAGGAGCATCCAGGCTGGGAGTGGACCTTTTACCAGCAGCCGCTCTATGCCTCTGTTCCATGAAGCCATTGCCTGGCCACTGCCGAGGGGATAACCTTGGCATATTTTACTGAACACTAAGAAACATCAATGCCCAAGAACAGGACATTGATAAACATTCATTACCCTTTTGGTAAACAAAAGGAAAATAGATTTTTCTTTTTATATAAGCAAAGGTGATCATTTCTTATTTTTTATCGTCTCTATATAGACTCAGAAACTTGAGTTTGCGCGTAATGATGTAATTAAGATATGCTTTAATGCAATTGCAAAGGGTAGCTCCAATTGTTAGAAATATGTCCTTTGAATACCACTTCATCTCATCCCTACAAAATACACAGATTCATTTGACCAGATGATAGGTGCCACCATTGCAGATCCAGGTGCTGTTACACAGGTGGCTGCCGTCTGGCTGTGTGACGATAAGAGATGGTGAGGAGGTGTCGCTGTGCGTGCCCACCCTGCCACCTACGCCAGCACGAGGTAGTGTGGCCTTCAGTGCTGTTCTTTCCATCACTCCAGGTTGGCCCCAGGAGAGCCCCTCCATTTCCATAGACCACGCTTCTAACAGCTACAGACACTTGAGCCACCTGGAAAGGGTGACTGAGCCAGGCAATCTCTGTGTCTTCCCAAGTTTTATTATTCTACAAAATCAGTTTAGTGTAAATGATTTAAGAGGTGAGCCAAAAGAGAGTTCTGTGTGCAGCCGTCTTCTTAGGTTTCTGTTCTGAGTTCCACGAGTGAGAAACCAGAGCTTGTTGTGGGGATTCGTGTGGTCGAAAGTGGTCATGCAAAGTACAATGCCTTCCCCATGCTAGGTGCAATTGCTATAAATTCTAGAATAAAATGTCCCCATAGCTAATGCTTCCTAACTGCTCATACAAGAAGAAGCAAGGTTGTATCAAATTCTATATAAACTTTCAAGGAAAAAAAAAAAAAACCCTGGTAGAAATCTTGTACCTATAGCAACACGGAATTTTTTAAGTATTTCCAATCTAAAAGGTTGACAAAGTTCCTTAAAAGCTATCTAAAATAGATATGTACCTTTGGGCAAAGAACTCAAATCTCCCTGATGTGTTTTTCCCATCAGTTGCACCTACTGGAAAGATCTTTGCTTAAATGTAGAATTTGACTGCTAATCTTCACACATATGGCAAATGTGAACTAATCGGACCACAGCTATTTTGCTGCATTCCATGGTGTCTCATTTATTTGTTTGATTTGCAACTATAGCAACTAGATTCCACCACATTAGGCTCTCACACAGACCTACAGTGTGATCAGCTTGGTTGACGTTTGGCACTCGGCACTAGATTCAATTGAAGACATATGCCCGAGCTCACTCACCACATTTTAAAACTGTTTTTCACACTGGGTAGATGTGTAATATTTGCCTAAACATACGAAAAGCAACCTTGTGTAAGGATAGCAGGCAATTAAAAGATGTTATGACCTTCTTTCCTGTAACTTTGCAAATCTTAAACTTTTTGGGGCGTGCTTTTCAAAAGCCCGTCTGCTTCTGAAGCAGACTGCCACTCCGCAGAGAGCTCACTCCTGCGCTGGCTAAAAGGTTGGCCTGGTGCCATGCTGGTGCCGTTCCACGCGCACTGCTCTGCCCCAGAAGAGCAGTTGGAAATGACCTTGAAGTGGAGTTTCGCCAAGATCATGAAACAGGGCCTTTAAGAAGTGCCGTTTTTCAAGTGATTTATTGAAGAGCATTGGCGGTATTGTCAGAGCTCATCCCTTGAATTTAGCATAGGATTCCCACGAGTCCTTGGCATCCACAAGGAATGGTGCTCCATCGCAGTTTTATGAGCTGTACTTTGTCACAGATTGGACAAATGAGACAATGGAGAAAGGTGCCATCCCATCTTTGTGTCTTATACGTGGCTTTTTTTTTTTTCACCCAAATGTTTGCTGCAGGAAACTGAGATGCTTAAAGTGTATAATTTTAAATGGGGAGGTAGGACTTTAACTGAGGAGTGAGCTACAAATGGAGATGAAGATGCACTTAGTAGGTGAAGGAAAGATGGCAGGAAGAGGCATTTATCCTGCAAGGTGGCCACTGGTAGGATCCCGACACACTAGATTCAGTCCCCAGGAGGGACCCTGTCTTTTTCTCCATACAGACACCCACAAAGCAACTGATGTTATTTAAACATAATAATCGAGGCTGATGTCAACTTTCATTCTAGTGTTCTGTATTACTAAGGGGTATGTTTTTGTGGTATATAGCTGATCTCTGAGAATGTGGATAAAATGAAGCTGTGCTTTACCCTTTCCCAGCATTCAGGAGCAGTGTGACTGAAGGAAACCCTCCTCTTCACCCCATCATAAAGCAGAGATGGCCCCTGTTTGGGCTTTTCTTCATGGAAGAGTGTGAGACCATTAGGGAGAATCACATGGTGAATCCCTTAAGCCAGCTCTCAGACTTTTATACAATGTTTGTACTTCCTTAGAAACAAAACAGGGCTGGCGAGATAGCTCAGTGGACTAAGCACCTACTTAGGCAAGTTCAGGGACAGATGTTTGATCCCCAGCACCACTTGTCACTTTGGCCCCACCCCCAGGCGCACTGAGCCAGCCATCGACATGGGGCATGGTAGTGCATGCCTGTAATCTCAGCACTGGGGAGGCTGAGATGGGAGGATCGCTATGAGTCTGAGCTGTATAATGAGACCATGTACCAAACACATAAAAAAAAGGCCAGTCAGCCTTCTAGGAGCCCTCCAAGGAGATCATAACAATACCACTGAACTGTCTTACAATTCTGGTGGTTTTACATCTGTAGGATCAGGGAAGGGGGCTGGTGAGATAGCTCAGTGGTCTAGAGCACCCACTTAGGCAGGCTTAGGCAAGTGCCCAGGGTCTGCGGTTTGATCTCTGGCACCATGGGCTGTGCCCGCCCTACCCCCAGAGTGGGCTGAGTCAGCCACAAAAACAAACAAACAAACAAATAAATAAATGGCCACATGATCAGGGAAACACACTATTGACAGAAACTTCCCAAGATGTTTTCCTTGTACTTCATTTCAGTCATTTCAATA
Source organism: Ctenomys sociabilis (assembly GCA_004027165.1). Taxonomy (NCBI): domain Eukaryota; kingdom Metazoa; phylum Chordata; class Mammalia; order Rodentia; family Ctenomyidae; genus Ctenomys; species Ctenomys sociabilis. The sequence goes on from PVKA01001480.1 coordinate 96,192, forward strand.
AGTAATTTGACATTTCTGTGAGTTTAAGCAAGAGTCACTAAAATTACAGCATTATTTTCTTATAAGTTCAAGCCTTGCAGACTCACCATTCTGTAGAACTACATAAGTAATTGTAATTAAGCTAAAAGTCAAAGTTAAAAAATTATAGTGTTTTGCACAAATGTTCACATTCTACATAGTATAACTTACATTAAAATCAACAATGTATTTGCAAAACAGTTTTTACATATAGTACTTAAAACCAAACTTGATGATTTTTCATTGTTTTCTCAATGTCCTATATTAAATTATTTGATTATGAATTTTCCCCAGTTGATCATATTTGTTAAGTTTACCTGAAAAGTTCCAGCATAGGAAACACAAAGGTTCTGCCATTTTACCATATTTTTATTGATCAGTCTTAATAGTGATTTGTTTTCAGTTTCTCTACCACACGTGTGTGTTTCAGTTGAAAAACCCAGTTTCTCTAATAAGCATCATCTGTGATATTGAACCCTTTAAGGTTAGTATGACAGATTTTGAAGACGTTTTCTGAAATGGTGCTTAACCTTGTGAACAAAGTAAGTTGTGTCTCAGTCCATTCAGCCTGCTGTACTGAAGCATCATGAGCTGAGCGGCTGAATTTCCTGTGGCTCTGTAGGCTGGAGGCCCAAGTCCAGGGTGCTGCATGGCCCGGTGGGAGCTCCTTGTGGGTTGCAGGCTGCTCTCCTTCACTGTGTCTTCAGGTGGCTGAAGGGTGCGGGCTCTATGGAGATTATCTCTTTGACAAGGGCAATGACATCTTCCTCAGAGTTCCACTGTCATGCATTGACAGATTCCCAAAGGACTCACGCCCTTGTACGTCACCTGTGGGTTGGGATTTCAACATGTAAATAGGAAAAGAGGGGCCCAAAGATTGAGAGCATCTCAGGATGAGAGAAAGAAGGGAAGTGCAGCAGAGAGCACCAGTCCTGAAGGGCAGTGACTTCAGGGAGTTGTCTCAAGGATCCCAGATCAAAGAAGAAGGCACGGGCCAGTGAGCCATTGCTTCTTGGGACTCCTTGTGCCCTGCTGCCCACTGACTTCGTCAGGCACACGGCCTTGCTCCTCCTGGCTTATTTTCACTAAAAATTTAATTACATTAATTAATTAATTTATTTACTGGGGATTGAACTTGGGACTTCGCGCTTGCCAGGCAGGTACTTGTGCTGCTGAGCTATATCTCCCGTCTCTCAGTAAATATTTTAGTTAAAACCAACAGTACTTCACCTTTCAAATGTATTTAGAATCCATCCTTTTTTTTTAGTCATAGGAGATTATCTTGTACATTTTGTTATGTGTGTGGGTGAATAATAAACACATTTGTGTGAAAACCGTCTTTCTTCATCCTGGCACAAGCTTTCCCATCTAGCAGGGGCCTTCTTTCCAAACTCCCAAGTAAGGCCTTTCTCAACCTATATTCTAGGATGCTGCAAATTCATGTCTGGTCATTACAAACTACAGTAGTTCCTCTTATGTGTGATTTTACTTTCCACAGTTTCAGTTACTTGTGGTAAAACATGGTCTGAAAATATGAAATGGAAAATTCTAGAAATAAACAGTTCGTATATTTTTAATTGCTGGCCATTCTGAGTGCCATGGTGAAATCATGCCACAGATTCTTGTTCAGTGGTTCCCAGGATGCGAATTATGCCCTCGTCCACAGTATTCATATGGTATACACTACCCATCCATTAGTGCCTGAGCATCTGCCCTGATTATCAGACCTCATGTCATGGTGTAGCAGTGCTTTGGTTCAGCCCTTCTGAAGTAGCCCAGCCCTTTGCAACAGTCTCTGTGTTATTCACGTGCTCTCCCCTCAGCATGAAAGCACGTAGGTCAAGTAGCGTCTCACACCATCACAAGAAGGGCACGTGCGGTAAGATATCTCTAAGAGGAAAAGATATATTCATATAGCTTTTGTTGCAGTATATTATTATAATTGTTCTGTTTTATTGTTAATCTTTTCCTGTGTCCGATGTATAAATTAAGCTTTATCATAGTTTGTATGTGAAGCAATAAATATGATATTTCTGGAATTTGGTCTAGCTGAGTTTCATATGACCATTGGGGGTCTTGGAACATAAACCTGCTGATTAGGGGAACTACTCAATCTGTCAAATATTCTCTGTTTATCTTCATTAGTATTTGTAGTGACATACATGCTTGAAAGGAATGTGATTGTCCTTGAAAACTCCTTTCCCTTAAAAGTCAGCCCCATGTATAGAGGTCTGAATTGTATTTTTCCCTTTCCACACCATTAGACTTGCATTAAAGGGGGATCAAATCGTATTGGCCTGGACCTCACACTTAGTGCTTCTGATTGATTCAATCTGGGATGGGACCCACTCACCATCTGTATTTTTTAAGGTTCTATTACATAGTTTTGAGGACTGTAGAATTCATTGGTCTCTCCTGCATCCATGAGATCCCAGGAAAGTGGTCCACACTAGAACACAGAGAAGGAAACCGTCTTAGTTACATCCAGAAAGCTATGGCAGAGAGACAAACTTGAAGGAATAGGAACAATCAGGAAAATTCAACTCTTAGGAATGGTTACAAGGTGGCATCTCTGCCTCGGTTTCTACTGGAATAAAACATTGGCACCATCCTTAGGTTCTAGGAAAAATGTATAATATTACCACATATTAGAAGATGAAAAGCATAATACATGTGTCAATTCTCATTAATCCTTGAAAATATTTATGGAGTTCAATGGTCTGTAACTAATTAGAGTCTGCAGTTAACAGGGGATATGGGTTTCCTCTGAGTTATATGAAACAAAATATAAATCTTTTATATAACTCTATTTCCTTCAGAAAGGATTTTTACTTGTCAGTGGGATTTTTAAAGTTTTATTTTCTTGGATCTCATTACTTTTCCATAAAACCCTATAAGCAGAATTACAATGAGGTGAGTCATAGTCTTTTAACACTCTTGTGGTGCTGCTTCTGCCAATGTATCGCGGATTAAAGATTTTCTAAAAACTATGGGAAAGATCAGAAGAGAAGAATAAGGGAGGGAGAGGGAAGGGCAAGGAGTAAGGGGCCAGGAAGGGCACAAATCATTTTACTTGAGATTGCATTTGTTTTTAAACTTAGCAACATTACAAAGGTAAAAGCTTCATGATCTCTTTCTGGTAAGTTGTTGAAAACAGTGAAGAGCAAGTAAGTTTGGATTTTAAAAGTTCTTTCCTGAGCCAGGTACTTGGAATGGGAAATGTGTTTTCTCACAAAAATTTTGTTATATAAGTGGTAATTAATTTTCAAGATATGTTCATAAACTCTCTTCATTCTGTCTTGAAGCTGAACTTCATTGCATTTACCAAGCTAGATAGTGAAGTACACAGTTAAAAAGTGGTTTCTGTGAAGAACATTCAAGTGATAGAAGCAGTTGTTGAATCCCCGTAAGACTTAACTTGAACACAGGCACTGAAAAGAAAGTGAGGTTTGACTTGAGGAGTCTGTTCCTTCTGTTCAGAGCCTTCAGTGTTGGTACCTGGGGGTGGCAGTCACAGGAGCACCTGCACTTGTGCTGCGTGCTGGTCTCTAAAGGCAAGACCACATTGCTGAGTTCTTGATCAGATGTCTTCTCCTGCAACAGACATGGTGCAGCACGTCTGTGTGTTTTCTGGCCCTTTCTGTGTATCCTAGCAGACAATAGAACCTCTCAAAATCAAGTCAGAATATAAAATAATTTCCAAATAAATGATTATTTAGGATTCATCCATATTTTTATGGTAGGTTATTATTAGAACATTAAAATCTATGCCAATTTTTACCTCTGGTACATCTAGAAGAGTGAGACTTCAGTGTGTTTCTTGGGGTTATTCTAACCTGGAACCCCAAGAAACAGGGAACATCATTCGCAGTTCAGAGGCTAAAAATTAAGGGAGTTCAGAAATGTGTCAGAGATAGTACAGCTAAGCCTGGGTTCAAGCTAAGTCCCCCAGTGCAGGCATTCCATGCCAATCTGAGCATCCTGGGCTAAAAAACTATTCCGAAGATACTTTTTGTTATTTTATTCAACATTCCTTATGTAACTATCCATACAGTAGTTTCCTCCTAGATTTAATAACAGAGGCTCCATTATCTCTCCTGGTCCCGGGTGTTTCTTTAGGTTAACGAGCCCTGTTTTCGCTTCTCTTCTGGCACATTTAGGGCCCTTACATGTTCATATGCTCACCTGTGGCTTCTCCTGCCCTTTGCAGTCCTTCTTTCCCATCATATATTTTTGTCTGATTCTTTATTTTGTTTTGATCTTTACCATCCTGAGCCTTGATTGCAAGCTGCCTTACCCTATAGAGAAGTCACTGCAGTATCCATTACACAGCCAGAACAGAAATCATTAGGACTTCTAGGGTGTAAATTCCTCCTCGCTTTTTTTTTCCATCCTCCATGTGCCCTAGAAAGAGGCTTGTCCTTGAAGCGAGTGGTTAAGGTTGTTAACACCATCGTAGAAGTTCAAGGTGGTTCTCATTGTCTTAGGGAGGACCCAAGAAGCGGAGGCCTCTGGCTTGGTTCATTTCACCATGAGACTCACTGCCTTCCTGTTTCTCAGTGAATCTTTGTCTCCTACATGTTCTCCCGTTGGGCCTCCCTAAATGGAATAGCAAGGACGCAGGGCATAGCTACGATGACATTTACTGACCTCCTTCCTGCTGAGCTGATGCTTTGTAAGTACAGTCCACTAGGTCCTTGCAGCCTTATTAGTGTTTCTATTTAACTGCAGAGAAACTGAGGCCTAGAGAACTTAAGTGTCATGGGGGGAGAGCAAGGAAGTAACTTGCTTGCTCTTCATGGTCTAGCAAGAGAGTGAAAGAAATACATAGGGAAGAAAAAAGGATGAGAATTTAAGGATACATGAAAGAAAAAAAAAGGCTTCAGATGCATCAGTAGAAGCTGGGAGCAGCTGCAGGTGATGTAGGGATTACGCCTGCCTATCCCCTACACTGTTGTCCAAGAAGAGAGCGAAGCTACTTTCCTATATGAGGCATTCTCTTGTCCTGTGATCATAACTAGGAGCAAGGGGCACGGTCATAAAGTTATCTCATCACCTCATTTATTTGGCTAATTTCAAGTTGTGTAGTTAAACATGTAGAAAAAAGTGTCTTTTTTTTTTTTTTTTTTGGTGGAACTGGGGATTGAATTCAGACCCTTGAGCTTGCCAGGAAAGCACTTCTTATACTGAGCCATCTCCCTGGCCCCAAGAGTGTCTTCTTTATCCTTCTTCTGGGTCTGTCCTTGTTTTGAGGGCTCCTAACCTTCAGTAACCTAAGAATCTCTAGAGAACCTGGTGTGTCCTGGATTCCCTTCCCTTCTCCTGGGGCAGCCTCGGGGCTCGCGCTTTCGTGACTGCCCCAGGAGTTGCTCTGCACGGCTGCCAGACTGGTGCGCTACTCTGCTGGGCAAAAGGACAGGTAGTATCTTCTCTTCTGGTTGCACTGGACAGAGGGAGGCACTGCAGTGTGAGGTGGAGGACCCCCAGCAAGTGGGCCTCGCCTGAAGCGTGAGGATCAGTCAGAGTAAGGGATGCACTCGTTCTTGAAGATTTGCCCAATAGGCTGATTAGCATCCTTGTTCCTAGGACTGTTTTGGATCCTGATTTTGTTCTTTAGAAAAACAGTATCAAGAAGGAAAATGAAAGCTTCTAGGAAGGAAAGGGAAATGAAGATCTCCACTGGCCACTTTTAAGGAGCAAAAGGAGAAATGTAGAGTACATATGATGATTTGCAGAACAGTTTCTATTCGTGCTTTTTTTTTTTTTAGAGAATTCAAAACAATGGAATATATTTGGTAGTAGAGTTATAGATAAGGGCATAGTTGGAGGGATGGTTAGAGAAATAAACAGAGGTAGGCAAGCCCAGAAACTACATTTTGCCTTAGTTACTTTTCTCATTGCTAAAAAACACTACCTGACACCCAAAGTTAAAGAGCAAGGTTTATTGGCTTATAGTTTGTGGAGGTTTCAGTCCATAGTTGCCTGGTGTGACAGAGGGGCATTTCAGGGAGAGGCAGTTCATGGCAGGCAGAAAGCAGCAAAGGCAAGTGACCTATGGTGAGCATCAGATGAGTGGCAGCTGCTTTCTGCTTTTTTTTTTTTTTTGTCTTTTTTGAGACAGGGTCTCACTGTGCAGTTCAGGCTGGCCTTAAGCTCACTTTGTAGCTCAGGCTGGTCTCGAACTCACAACAATCCTCCTGCCTCAGCCTCCCTAGTGCTGGGATTACAGGCATGCGCCACCACGCCCGGCTCTTTCTGCTTCTTTTGTATTCTATGTAGACTACCTGTCTTAGGGTGGGTGCCAATCCACCCACTGGACTGGTGGAGTCATCATGCACCCTTCATCCTAGAACTCTTCATCCTAGCTTTGCACTGTGACTCTGTCACACAGTCTGGACCCAGCCACCTCTGAAAGAGCCCCACCTATCACTGCAGAAGGTTTGGGGGCCATCTAGACACAGCCATAGCAGGTTTATTTTTTAAGTCTGGACGTTTTGCATGAACAAGATGGTTGGCTGCACACTGTAGGGAGATGGGAAGGAGAAGGAAGGTGGCCTGGCTGAGACCTGCATGTGTCAAAACGGGAATAGCATGATCTGAGGTATCGGGCTCTGCACACCAAGTGTGAGCCTCCTGCCACAAAGGGGCAGAGTGCCACAGTGGAGGGGTCCCCTGGGCCAACTGGCAGAGCCTGGGCCCCAGCCGGGGAGACTCAGTTTCATCCTGTTGGCTTAGGGAAGTTGTTGAAGGGTTTTAGCGGGGGAGATGGGGTTGAGTGGGAAGAACTGGCAAAGGCAGCCTGTAATTAGGAAGAAAGATAAGACTGAGACCGGAGCCCTGGCCAGCACCCACACTGGGAGTGTGCAGGAGAGCTCTGCACAGGGAAGGGGACTTCACAAGGGAGGGAAAATTTCTCAGGGAGAAGGTGCGAGGAGGCCAGGAAGGATTGTGCTTGCAGAGAGCAGCGTCAGGCTGTCCTGGGCTGTGCCAAGACACCCGCTGGTACAGGTGCTGCCCGGAGGCAAGGGGATACAGCTTGCCTGAGCCGGAAGCAGTGAGAAAGCCGATCAGAGTGGTGCTTTCTCCGTGCAAGGAGATCATTGTTAACTTGAGCCAGAAGGAAGGGCAGAATGGCGGTGTTAGGGGGGTGGCGAAGCACTTTCCTCGCCGCCCCCTTGCAGCTCTTCAGTTTGCCCCCCTCAGCAGAGCCAGAGCCGCAGCTTCTGTGCTGCCCTTACCGAGCAGGGTCAGGTTTCTTCCCAGCCCTTTGGTTGTAGCCTTTGTTCTCTTTCCACTGCTTAATGTACTGTCATCCAGGGTCATTCTGTTGATTTTAATATTCATCTACAAGAGAAAGGAGAAGTCATAGGGAGATTTTCAGGAAAATGGCCAAAAAAAAAAAAAAAAAGCAATTACTCAAGAGTGCGTGAGATTTTGGAATAATCCTTCCATCTTGTGCCTCCTTGCTTGTCTGCACAGCAGACGCAACAGAGACAAATAACAACACACCCATGGTGTGATGGGCTGCAGTGCAGGCTTCAGGGCTTATGCATCTTCTTTGTACATTTTTCACATTCTGATTCAGATATGTAAGAGGCTGCAGAAGCTTCCAGAAACATGGCACTGGAGATAAGCAGTTCGTTCTGTGGAAATTCCAAAAGGGGAATGTGTTTTAGAAAACAAATGGAATTGGACTCTCCCTCCCTGACCAGATGCTGTTTAAAAGCATTGGATAGAGGGCCTGGGTTTTGACTTATTTCTCAAGGTAAAGGTGCGTGGAGGAACCATGATGGGCATTTTCAGGTTCCTGGGAGGCTGGTGTTAACAATGTGCTAAGCGCTCCTGTACCATCTCTGGAAATAACAGCGTACAGATGAGATATAAATGCTTCTTGGTCCTTTCTCATTGTTTTCTGATCTTACTGCCAATATAAAAAATAAGAAGAAAAAAAAATTCTTCAGGAGTATAAAATATTATTGGGTTTGTAGCAGTCGTCATGGTTACCTGCATCGTTTCTTGCTTTATTAATGTGTGATTCCCTTTATTTCTGGAAATATCATTACAGTGAAATGTAATAGTCCGCGGCTTCTTAGCAAGTTTCTCCGTGTGTCTCAGAGACTCAGACAATGGCTGTGACCAGCGTGTATGGTTCCTGCCCACCTGTGTGCTGTTGATTCCGTAACTAGGACATCCATGTTTAGGAAAAGACAACTGAAGTTAATGACTTTTGAGAGTCCCTTAAAAGTTCAGCGGTTTCCCTGAAGTGACTATTTTTTCCTATAGGAAAAGAATCCAAGGATTAAATCTCTAACTGAAATAATTTTGGTTTTCTGACATGAAAACTTCTAAAAGTATTTAATTACTTACAAGAGCCTCTTGGGGGTGTTCAAGAAGTTTTTTTATCTGTGTGTGTGTGTGTGTGTGTGTGTGTGTGCGTGTGTGTGTGTGTGTGTGTGTGAATGGGGACTGAGTCTAGGGCTATGATCCTGGGCTACACCCCCAGCCATGTTTTTAAATATTTGAGACAGGGTCTCATTAAGTCATTAAGTTGCCCGAGCTGGGCTTGAACCTGTGATCCTCCTGCCTCTACCTCCTGGAGTACTGAAATCACAGTATGCACCTGCACATCCATGTTGGGTCAGTACATTCATTTAAAAATTATCTTTACTGACTTACTTGCTTATTTCATTTTATCAGAGAAGGGCTTTGTGAGACATTGGCAGTAAAGGTTTTAAGTAAGGGTTGCAAGTGTATTTTCCCATCCCTCAAATTGTACATCATCTCTCAGGCTAACTGCGTATGGCAGAAGCTGTAGACACCATGCTCATCTCTCTCCTTCCAGTCTGCATTTCCCAGCATCCCTTGTTGCTGGGCCTGTGATTGGATGTTGCCCTCAGTTCTCTTTATCTACAAGTTTTGCATCTGTGCATTCAGCGAACTGTCAATTAAGAATAGTTGAGAAAACATTACTTCTGCTGTACACATACAGACTGTTTGCTGGTTGTTCTGTAGTGCAAGAAAACAGTGGTACAGAGCATTTACAGTGTTATAAGCAGTCTAGAGGCGATCTGAGGTAATCACACATGTAGGTTCTTTGTAAATATTATGCCATTTATTGTTTATTGAGACAAAGTCTGCTATGTAGACCGCCTCATACTAGCTTGCAGTCTTCCTCCCTCAGTCTCTCAAGCGCTGAGTCCATATCTGTACCTCCAAGACCTGCCATTTTGTCATTTTATATAAAGGACTTAAAATATTTGTATATCTGAAGGAGTCCTGGAGTCAGTCCCCAGGGGAGGCTAGATGCTTGCAGGTCGGGCCCAGAAACACTTCCTACTTCACCTTCCGCTGTCCCTGTTTGTCGTGCTGCCTGGTGACCATGCCAGCCTGACCCTCGAATCCGTACAAGGAACAGAGTACCACAGTAGGTCAGGAGCATCAGTTTCCATGGACCAGAGACGAAGCCTCTTGAGATGTGAGGCCAGTACAAGTACATCATATCAGCCATGGTTACTGTAAGTAATGTGCTGCTTAGTAACATTGCTTCTAAATGGACTGTATAATCTTGTGAGAAAGCCCATGTTTTTATCCACAGCTTCTTTCATAGCCTTTCACAAGAAACTAGCCTTATAAATTCCAGAGCCCCCTAATCAGTGTCTAGTGATAAAGTTGCTGTTCTAAAAGAGCTCCACAGATACAAGTGGCTGCGGCAAAAGTAGATCCTTGGAAAATGTCAAGACCCTGTAGCTTATGGGCATAGAAAACCAAAAGAAAGGAAACTAACCCTTTCTAGATACTTCTATGTGCAGTACCAAGTACTGGATTGAGTTCTCAATATACACAGCTTCATTTATTCCCTATAATTAGTCTTATGCAGAGTGCTAGCATTCCCATTTTCCAGATCTTAGAGTGTCATAAAGGTTAAGTAACTTCATCCTTTTCTTAAGAAGCAAGGGAAGACTCAAACGAAAGTTTACCAGAAACCAGATGCAAAATGAAAAGCTTTTTGTGGAGTTCGCTCAGTTAATATCAGATGATGACTAGGATAACACGGTAGCTAGTGACAATTGGGGACATAAATAAACCGAATCTGATCATTTGTCCTGCTGGGAGCAGGAACTCTCATTCAGTTACTAAAAAATTATAATCTCAGTGTTGCTGAACTTTACCTGCCACCTTAGTGAAGCTATCAGAGTAGCGGTTACAGCAGATTGAAAATAACAGCAGTTTAAAATAGATGGCGAAGACACTGGCAGCCGGCTCTTCTCCTTGAGGTCACACAGGGCCTCAGGTTCTTTCATCTGATTGCTACTGGGTCCTCTAAGTTTGCTCCGCGTTCGCACAACGGCAATCAGTCCATCATGTGGAAGCCATTAGGATGCAACTGCAAGGAGAATAGAACACGCTTTTTTTCAGTTGGGATCTGACCTCAAAATCGTGCACATCACTTTGGCTCACAAAAGCTGCACAGTAGTACTCATGTGTCGCTGAAAGAGAGTCCAGGAAGTGTCCTCTGTAAGTACCGACTCTTGTGTTCTTCTTGAGGAAGGTGACGAGAGAGGTTATGGATAATACGGCAGCCTCCGCCACACCTTCTTACCTTGCCGTGTTGGATGGACATGCCAAGGAGACAGATCCAGAAGGGTTTAGCAGGAAGGAAGTAAACCGAAGGAAACTGAGTAAATCAGAAATTGAAGCTGTCCTTTCTGTTTAACCTCTTCCTGTGCATATATCAAGAGAATCAAGAGTTAATGCTTTGCATTAATTTGCTTTAAAATGTGCTATAAATATGCAATCAGTATACTCCCAAGGAAATGATCACAATAAATTGAGAACATTAGAACTCTGACTAGACATTAAATCACATTAACTATCTAGAATTAATTTCACTAGGTTTGGCATATGATTAGATTATAAAACAAAGTCTCATTTGGTAGAAATCTTTACTGAGGTACATATACATGAAATGATATCACATCTGGAGTTTGCATTAAAGCTTTCCAAAGAAATGAAAAGGGGATGGTGAATAGATGAAACTAAGTTGGGAACATTTTAGTTGAAGCTAGATGATGGGTATGATGATAGTGCTTATACTTTTATTTATATTTGAAATATTTCATAATAAAAAGTTAAAAACTGTTCCAAGAAATAAAAATATTTTTGGCTATGCCTCAGTACTCATATGAGCTAATTTCTGCACTCCAGTCAAGCCTTTTTGTAAGTTTTCCAGTGTATTACGCTGCTTGCATGTGTATACCCGAAAGCTCTGTGTTGTCTACAGAATTTTCTAACAAGTTGTTCTCGAATTAGTTAAGTCTTTCATGAGTGGCTGCTGCATGCAGTGTTAGAAGAGAGGCAAAAGTACCTGTCATAAGGCTCCGTCCAGCAAGAGTCAAACTGAGTAGGGTAGATCAGAGTCTCTCAGTAAACCTCACTCAAGAATCTGAGAAGGCCCGGATGTCAGGAGACCACATCAAAATGGAAGGATTAGGAAACGAGTCAGAGCCATAGCAGGAGATCTAAAGGAAATGTAGAGTTTTGACAACAGCAGCAAGGAGCGTGGTCCGGGCAGGAGGCCACCAAGAGAGATGCGTCAAGCACAAGCATAAGGTGGTTTCCTGGAAAAAGGAGATACATTTTCTTGGGTGTGATGTGGATGTGGATGTTTCATGAAAGGAAATCAGAGATTAAATAAAGAGGGCCAGGTGGGGAAAATAAATGTTTTTTGTGGGGACACATAGTTTTTAGATACTGATGAGACTCAAGATGATGAGGTATCTGTGGAGTTGGGACACAGAGGGGTCAGTGTGTTTCATCATCTGCAAAGTCAGTAGCTTAGGCTGTAGGTAGATGTTTAGAACTAAAGAGAATGGGGAACAGATTGCAGTTGGCTTTGAAGATAATGTGACTCATGAGTGTGACAAGATCTGTGTTGTTCCCCTTCTCTACTGAACTCTCAGCACTTCCTCACCCCAACAGAACCTAGCTCTACTTTCTCCTAAATTCCTCCCAGGAGTTGTCAACCAGAGTGTCTCTACTGCCTGGCTTCTGTCCGTTTTTTAACCCACTCTTTTTTTAAATATTAATTTTATCGAGAAAGAAGTAGCAATGTAACAGTTATTCATAGTACAAGGTACAGACATGATATCTTGTCTATACACTTTTGGTTCAAAACTTTTTTCTCATGGAACTCAGAGAAAATAGCTGTATATTTATGCTAACTAATATATATATATATATATATATATATATATATATATATATATATAACTTCACTATAGAATGGTCCTTCATTTGGATCCCCTTTTTTGTTTACTTTTGTCAGAGATGGGTATTCCATTGCCATTCATATATTGTAGGTGCATGGGTTTAGCAAAGCAATCCAGTATAGCCCAACAATCTATAATACTAGTGGGTTATCTGCATGATTGGCAGTGTTAGCAGTTGTTGATTTGAGCCTTTTACAGCTCAGCATATTAATATGGCTTTATTTTTTATACCTCATGTTTATACTTTTCTGCTGGATGGTTAAGACCAAGAAAAAACAAGACCTATATAACAAAAAATGTAATTTTTGCATGTGAAAGGTTAGTCAATCCCCTCAGGATTTACCCTGAAACCCTGTACAGCAGTTTGTCCATCTTTTGTCAGTGTCAGCCATGGGAATGAGTCATAGTCATTGCTTGACCACTTTGCTTTCTGTGAAAGCCTGAGAGAATGTTTTCTCTCTAAGCGACTCTACTTAGGTACACACTACATCATCGATCACTTTTCTCTGTGGCCCCATAATCTCCTTGATCAGAAAATACGGGACACCACTGTAACCCGCTTTTAATAAGAATTCCACATCACTACACTGACACTGGTAGAGTTATCAGTGACTGTCATGGTGACCACAGATTCTGTGGATATTTGCTACTTCCTGGTGACAGGGTCTTGCTAGGTAGCCCAGACTACCCTTAAGCATACAGTCCTCCTGTCTCAGCCTCTCAAGGGCTGGACTTATACCCATGCCCACCACACCTGGCTTCCTTTGATTTCTCTAGCAACTTTATGCCTATATGGTAATCTTGTTCCTTCAAACACTTTTCCTGGCTCCAAATTTTCTTTAGGCTGCAATTCTGTGGGACACACCGAGTGCTGCCTGAGCACCAGTGCTGGCCTCTCTTTCCTTCTCGCAGTCCCTTTCGCAGGGGGTGGGTCCATCCTGCTCCATGCTTTTGCCTGAATTACGAACCTTCCACATTTATGTTTCATCCTTCTGTGTTACTGTGTTTCTGCCTAGGATTTCATATGTAATATGTAACATCCATAATTGAAATGTTTATCCTGCTCATCCTTCAGCCCTCTTCTCCATCACAGTAAATACCACTGCTGTTTCCCTTGTTTCTTTTTTTTTTTTTTTTTTTTTTTTTTTTTTTTTTGTCTTTTTGAGACAGGGTCTCACTATGCAGTTCAGGCTGGCCTTAAGTTCACTTTGTGGCTCAGGCTGGTCTCAAACTCACAGCAATCCTCCTGCCTCAGCCTCCCGAGTGCTGGGATTACAGGCCTGCGCCACCATGCCCGGCACCCACCATGCCCGGCTCCCTTGTTTCTTGAGCCACCAATGTCAGTCATTGAATTTGAACAGGCTTCACAAGACACCACCACTAGGAGATCCAAGCAAATTTTTCTCAGTGAGGAAGTGTACCTCCATCTCCAAAGTGTTGGTGCATGTAGCTGAAGTGTATAGACCTTAAAAATAAAGCTTTGTGATGCAATTTCCTTGCAACAAAGAAATTTGATTTAGGCACTGCTGCTATCTTTAAATTTAAATTTGTGGTTAGCGTTAGGCTATATACTTTGAAAAGATTTTTGTGGGCTGTGAATGCTGGGCTGCCAGGCTCTGTGAACCTGATCACATTTGGTGACAGAACCATCCCAAGATGACTTCAGAAGTAGGAGTTCTCGGAAATTGTCGGAAGGTCCGGATGCTCCTGCCTCTCAACAGGATTAGAAACCCACAGCTGTAGATGTCTCTACCAACCTCTGCTCTGCCCAGAGCAGTGAAAGACAGAAATTCAGATTCTCCTGTTTTGTGAGGAATGGAAATTCTTTCCTTTCTGTCCTATGTGATGTATAGTGGATGAAATTAAATTAGGCTTACATTTTAGCCCTGCCTTAAAGTTGGCATTCGCCTAGAGATACAGTGATTTCCTTCTATTCGGTTCTGCTTTTACAACAAGCAAATCAGTTGTAAGTGTGTCTATTAAAGTCATTTTTCAGCCCTTTATAAAAAATATTTTTAATCATTTATATGGCACAGGGTCTTCCTGCTCAGCTCAGACTCCTAGTGATCCTCCTGTCTCAGCCTCCCCAGCACTGGAATTACAGGTGTGCACCACCACACCCAGTTTCTATGTCCAGCTCAGTGTGGGGTGGCATGGTATGCAGTACTGGGGATCAAACACGGGTCCCTATCAAATCCATCTTGTCAAGTTATCTTAAAACTATCTCATTGATATTTGTACTTCAATAAAACAAAAATTAAAAAAAAAAAAAGCACAGGTCCTTGGGCTTACCAGGCAGGCACTTAATGGTCAGGCTATCTCCGCAGCCCACATAGCCCTGTTTTAAGCCATCGCCCATATCAAGCCCATCATAGCAATAACTGATGTTGGCTAGGATTTGTAATTTAGCCACACCCTCCCAGTCCCCTGAATGCACAACTGTGAGTTAATTGCTACTACTATTTCACAGATCAGGAAGTTGAGGCATAAGAAATTAATGAATTGCTCAAAGGTACTTGGTTAACACAAAGCCAAGGCTTAATATAGGCCATTTGACTCTGCCTTTAACCCCTGTCTGCAGAGAAACAGTTTCCGAATGTCTTTTTCTGTTTATTCCTGTTGTGTCATTGATGTAAGATGTACCATCAATTTAATTTAATAACAGTTTTCAAGAATAAAGTAAGTTCTTCCAAATCCAGTGCAGTTCCATTGAGACTATCTCTTAAATTTTTAACTATTGTTTTTTCTTCTTCATAATTCCTCTCTGCCTCATGTCCCAGAGTCTTTTAGCTTCAGGGACAAGTTAATTGCAGAAAAGAGGCAATTCTTGGCCGTTAACTTCTAAAATTGGGTCACACAATTCAAAAACATTGTCAAGAGTCGGGATTGTTGTTTTCTGTTTTGTTTTGACTCGGCTTTTTTAAATTATAGGACAGGATTTTTCTTTAGGTTAAAACAAAAGTCTCTGAGATTTGCTTTGAACATCAGCAGCTGGACGATTCCCTCGCAGGAGGTGGGGAGATGGTGTCGGAGTCCTCCCGGCCCAGGGCTAGACCTCCCGGCCCAGGGCTCACCTCTAAGCTACCGCAGAGGAGCATCTGCAGTGCGAGCACGGGATGCCTAGATTTGAGTTCCAGAGCATTCTGTCCCAAAGGGGAAACAGGCATCAAGACAGTGAGGTGGGAAAGTAGATTCCCCCGGAGGCCTCCACGAGAAGGCCACAGAGAGGCTGGCTGTCCTCACAAGGGACCACCAGCAGCAGATTTGGTATGCATTCTCTGTGCTGGAGGCCGTGGACATAGTAGCAGTGTAAGCTGCAAGCGATCTTTGGGTAGAAGTTCCTGAAAAGGGTGAGCAGGAACAGGGGACTAATACAGCAGAGGCCACTCCCCCAGTGCCGTAGTGCACATGGCCATTCCTAGAATTCAGATTCGATCCCAGCAAGAAGGTGTGCTGCCTTCGTTTGCCTATATTTCAATTGGAATTTGACTGTGAAATAATTTAACAAGGTAGAATTTCCTGAAGTGGCTCTGGCATTAGCAGGTAATTACTCACGGTCCCATCGGGAGAGAATGGCACAGCTGGGCTCGTAGTGAGGTGGTCTGCACTCACTGCGCATGCTGCAGACCAGGCCGGCCAAATAGCTCAGCGGATTAATGTGCCTACAAGCAAGCGCAGGGGCCAAGAGTTCAATCCCCAGGCCTGCCGTGCCGGCCCCACCCCCAGGGTGTGCTCAGACAGTGCTTGAGATTGGGTGTGGTAGCACATCTGTAATCTTGGGAGGCTGTAAACAGGAGGATCACTATGAGTTTGATCTATGCAGTGAGACCCTGAACACTCTGTAGACCTTTCCCTAAAATACAGAAAAAAAAAAAGAGAGAGAGAGAAAGAAGTGTATGATAGAATCTTTTCTGTGCCCCCTGCCTAGGCCATAGTGACTTGAATTACTGCACGTGCTTTCAACCTGGAGAGATTTACTTTTTCCTATGCAATTAGGAGCAAGAGAACTGGGACCAATAACTGTGATTTTAGTGAGATAAAATTTTTTGCAGAGTTTCCTCACCATCTCAGGAACCCAGAGATAGAGCAATCACCATTGGGTGGTGCCTCGTGCCCTGCTCCTTGAGACATCTTAGCATCGTCCAGACACCTGCCATTAAGAAGGGACCTTCTGGAGTCAAATTCAGTAGAGGACACATGGCTGGACTCCATGGCCTCTCAGGTCCCCTTCTGATTTACAGTTCTGCCATCTTAAAGCAGAGGCTGTGCACACCAGATTGTTCTGTGCCTGAAGGGTGGGAAGTGAGAAAACGGAAGCAGTGGGTACAGATTAGGGGCGTGGAGGTTGTTAGCAAGGGAAGCAGAGCTCCACTACATGATGTGGTACCGGGAACAACCGAGCAGATTGCAGAGAAAAGTAAGAGTGGAAAAGGGAAACCTGAAGGCTGGGGCTGGGGGTGAGGTGAGGGTTCTGTTGCAGTCTCTGTGTTACGAGACATACTACAGAAGTCTCCTTGTCTAAGGGGCGTACAGTGAAAGACCCCCAGTGGATGCTTAAAACCAGGGATAGCACTGATGCCTAATATTTTTCCTAAGCATTCATGCCTGTATAAAGTTTAATTTATAAATTAGGTGCTGTAAGAAATAAACAGTGGATAAAATCACAACACTTAACACGAGACTGTAGTAAAAGCTATGTGAATGTTCAGTCTGAGTTTCCTGCTGGCTGGTGATTGTCCGGTCAGGTCCTGGGCTCTGCCTGCCTCCTTTGTCTCTAGTGAACATAGGAACACATCGTGAATGGGTCGCTGTACTCCCTGGAAGAGAAGCACAGGTTTGAAATCATAGAGATACTTTTTCTTTTTTTTTTTTTTTTTTTGTGTGTGTGTGTTTTAACTTTTGTTCTCTTTTTTGTATACTGTTTACGTTTATTTTCCTGAGTGTGAACATTAGTCTCTTTGTTTCGATTTGTTCTTAGTTTTTGCATCATCTTTACTTTCTTCCTGTCTTCTCCACCAGTGTCCCAGGGCTTTGTCCTTTGGCTTTGCTTCTGATCCTTTTCTCTATTATTTTCTCTACTTCATTTTAAATTTTCCCTCCTTAATTACTTCTTTGTGTTCACTGTGTAACTTTTTCCTTCCTCTTGTTCTTTTATCTTCTGTTTTTTGCCAGATTTGGTCCTACATTTACTTAATTGTGTGCACATCCTTCTACTCCTTTGTACACCTCTTGTGTCCGAGTTGAAGGTTTCACACCCCCAGTTCTGAATCCCTAAATCTCTAATAGTACAGACATAAGGCTTTGCTAATCTTTTGCGAGTTAACTCTACAACTACTATTGAGATCTTTTCCACCAGTAGCAGAAATATAGCTGTTGCGCTTAGTAAACGTGAACTGTAAGTCACCCTTTGAGTCTTCACATAACTGATGGTTTCTCCTTTAGGGTTAAGAGTGACGCACACCTGGTTCTTTCGGTACACTGGCATCTTATTTGCCTTGGGCAATCCTACTGTAGCTGCTTTGCTTGATATTAGCAGGGTCATATAACTGTCACTACTTCTCTGTAACTAAATACTCACCATCTTCATGACACTAACAGTACTACAATACATTTCCAGAAAACTTGGATCCTGGGTTAACTACATTGCATCTTCCATTGCCAAAATAACCACGGTGGTGGTGTCTTGGAGCCACAGTGAAGATCATAGTTATCCTGCCCAAAATGTATCACTGAAAAGCGACTAAAGAGACCTCTATACTAGCAACAAAGTCTTTAGACTATAAGCATCCAAAACCTCAGCACAAAACAAAATGAACAACTAAAAACAATAGACAGATGGGAAGAACAGGAAACCAAACACGCCCCCGACTGCACCTCTGTAGAAGCCAGTGCGGAGGGCGCGGGCACCAAGAAGCAGAACAGTATAAGCCACGCACCTGAAATACAGAACTCAGTAGTAGATGGAATTAGAAAGCACCTCAGAGGTATTTGGTGAGATTGGAAAGAGATAATTAAACAGATAATGGAAGTGATAGCCACAATGATGCAGGGACTCAGAAAAGCATAGAAGGCTAGATGAGCCAAGCAGAATGATATAAAACATGAATGACCGGCTTACCAAAGAATTAGAAGCCATGAAAAAGTCTGAACCATAAATCCAGGTTAAAAACCGTATTACGTATGAGCAGCAGGATGGACCAGTGTGAGGACAGAATTTGAGAAGACAGTGGTGCCTTCAAAGACCAACTACTTAGGAACACTTTAAAGACAAGGAGGGGGGCTGCACATTAGCTTAGTTGTTTAAGGGACTGACTAAACAAAGCAATCAGGATCCTGGGGTTCATTGCCAGATCCTCAAGCCATACCAGGCCTGCCCTGAAGGCAACCTGAGCCGGCAAAAAAAAAAAAAAAAAAACCACTTGAAAACTTTTTGGGCAGGGGAGATGGGCAAAAGAAAAAAAAAACTCCAAAAAAAGAAAAAGGGCTGAGTATAAAACCCCGATTTAAAAAAAAAAAAAAAAAAAAAAAAAAAAAAAAAAAGATAAGGAAATGCAAAATTGATCCAGCAGCTGCTCAGTGATGCAGAGTACTAACCTAAGTAGAATTAGAACCAGAGAGAAAGCAGAAAAATGATACAAGTGGCATAAGGAAGTCTGCTGGAAGACATCATGGAAGAAAACTTCCCAAATACAGAAAAAGAAATGTTCGTTCTTGGAACTTCTAGCCACACTGTACTCTTCAGCTTGTAATGTGAGAACACACTGCCTCCATAGTGAGATGATGTTCCATGAATGGAAAATTGAGAATGGGGTAAAATTTAAATTTTAAGTATTGTTTTGTAATTGTTGAATTTCTTATTTTTGGACCACAGGAATTTGAGATTCTGAAAAGTGAAACTGTAGGGTGGGGGAGAGGAGTGGAGGAGAGAAAAAGGGAGAGAAGGGAAGAGAAAAATGGGGAGGAGAGGGAACAGAAGGGAAAGGACTATTGTACACCAAAACCTAGTGGTTTCACACGCCTCCTTTGTATTATGGCTCAAGATTGTATAGGTCTGGAGCTGAGGCAGTGAACTCCACGCGTGACTCTTCTGTGGCATATGTTATTGACACTTGGCGGTCTGGCAGACATGCCCTTGCACCTTGATGAGCATGGCTGGAAAGATGCGTTTGGCTGAGGCTGTCCACAGGAGCACCTACACATGGCCTCACCAGCCCCTCTGAGTGGCCTGACTTCTTACTGTCAGCTCCTGGTTCCCAGAACCGTATTTGAGGAGACCACAGGCTTAGGCCCACAAGACTTTTGCAGATGCAGTGCAGAAGCAGAGCATCATTTCTGTTGCATCACTTGGCCAGCCAAGTCCTCAAGCTCAGCTGAGATACAAGGGGCAAGGAATCAGACTCCACTTCTCAGTAGGAGGAATAGCAAAGCATTTATGGCCATCTTTAATCTTCTTTCTTCTAGCCCTAGAAGACCCTGAAAAATGTAGGGAGTTCAAATCAAGAGCAAAGATATAGGGATGGCCCTGCAGTGGTGAAGGTACATATCTGCTTTGGAGAGAAGAAAGGGGTTCCAAGAAGTAGAGATTAGAGATTTTTGAGGTGAAGACAAGCAAAAGTGGAAGAAATTATTTCCAGAGAGTTCAAGTAACCCTCTTGATAGGAGAGTATCACATAATGAAATTATGCTATGTACACTAGCTATGGATTTTACCTGTAGGTTGGTTTCTGTTCTGACAGTATATTGTTGCTGGTTCCATCAGGCATGACTCTCACAGACTCTGTCTGTAATCACTGTTTCCAACACTTACTGGTTCGGATTTCCAATGCTCTTTGTGTGCCCAGTGTAGCACTGCAAACTCCTGGGAGCTCAGGACACTGGGGCAGGTAAATTGCCTTGTGGGGAAAATAAACCCATCTGCAGCCTCTTTCCCAGAGCACACCAGCCATGAAGTGAAATTTGAGTAGCAAGATGTGAAATCTGCTTTCTACAAATTATCCAGATAATCTCTTGCAATCCCTTTTTGGATAATAAACAGAGCCACATGAGGGTGACAGTCTGGCAGGTGTTCAAAGCTGTGCTGACTGTGGCTGGGCTTCTGTTGTATCCGTGGAGCTGTTCCACAAAGGTGATTTATGTACCTTGCCTCCTGTGTGCATCCTTTTGATAAAGATCTTTCAAAGCTTGCTAATTAATTTTATATTTATTTATTTATTTATTTAGGCATAACCAGGGACTGAACTTGGACCCTTGTGCTTGCCAGGGAAGCGCTTATTCCACTGAACCATCTCCCCGGCTCCTGCTAATTAGAGGAATGTTCCTCTCCAGGCTGCATGTCTCATTCCTTTCACATTATACATTCTAGTGATAAATGATGGATGCATAAATACATTATCTTTGCTCAATCAGTGTTTTTTCTGTTGTTGATATAAAGTGCACAAATTGGATTTGGAATGTGACATTTTGCCAACTGAGAATCACACTTAGCCATACAACACAGACGTGGATTTTGCAGTTGTTTTCCTTTAAGAGTGTATGTCTGTGGTGCCATCGATTAATGTAATCTTGCATTAATGTGCTGTTACAACACCCCAGGGCATGCATAGGGTCTTTCAGCCAGCAGCAAAGAATTCCCCAAACTAAAGTCTTTAATAAAATACAGATTTCAGGACACAACATAAGCCTCAACCATGAGAATTTATGGACAGCAAAAGCGCCTGAGGAATCAACTTTTGATGGATTTGCCAATGGAAACACAATGTAATTGTTACATAACTTTGTTCTTGCAAATCATTAGAAATCATCTATGTTTATTTATTAAATCTTTGTTTTTACATGACCAAGGTATCATGACTGGATTATTTCCCGATTTTTTTTTCTTTTTATATGTCCATGTGCTAGATGTTTGTGTCGTTAGATCCAAAAGGTCAATAGGGACTGACAGGGCTCCATGTATTGACTTGCATTGCAAGAATTAAAATTGAATTCTTCAGTGTCCTTTGTGAATACAATGTACTGCTGATGCAGTGCTTGTGTAGGATCTTTATGAATCAATTTGAAGTAGCAAATATGTATTTTTTTTTCTTTCACAGAGTAATTTTACTCTTTAATCATAATTTTTTCAATTACAAAGATCTGTGATCATATTTTTCTAGATCAAGTAACTGATGAAAAACTTTTAATTAGATAGAATAACCGTGGTGCAGTACACTTAGCTTTGTAAAAGAAGATGCTACCACCAGCCATGAAAGGAGGGTGCTCTGTGCCAGAAAGGCATGAGATCAGCTGCGCCCTTTATCAGATTTCAGAAATGGTGGCACTGTTGTCAAATATCCAGTTGATCAGAAAAATACAAGCAAATCTTTCCTGTTTTAGTGCATGTCTATTACTGGTTTTGGAAAACCAGTAAAGGAAACATTTTTCCTTTTCTGAAATTTTGAGATTCAAAAGAAAGCAAAAGCTCCTTAATTGGAAGGATTTTTTTTTTTTTTGGTGTTCTAAGTTTTATGAATCAGCCTTTTGACATGAACAATTTACAGCTAGCAGAATAAGATCACTGAGGTGGGCATACAGAAAACCATTTCATAGTCTTGGCTAATAATGCTCATAGAGGCCAATTTCAATGAGCTGGGTCACGGATCTCAATAATTGGCCTCCTGAAGCCCAGGTAGTGTTGATGGTTATTGGTGAGACAAAGAAGGAGGCATCTGGGTCAAACATTTGTAATAGACTTTGTAAAATAAATAACAGTTAACAGTTCAGATGAGGGAAAGAGTCTCTTTGGTGGACAGCTGTCTGCTCTTGGGGGGAATAATTTGTGATGTCAGAATGATTAAACTCTAAACTCAGGAGGTATTAGGGTCGGTGCATCCTGCCAGTTTGTAAGAGCTGTGTACTGGGGCGTTTTAAAGAACACCTCCTCCCAGAACTCTTTTCTGCTTGTGCACAGTGTTTTTCCTTTTGCCCCAGTTGTAATGAGCTAAGCCTTAGACTCTCTCCCATGATTGTTCTTTGTGGAAACCACCAGATAGAATACCTTCCATGTTCTAATTATATGGTCCTCTTGTGTTTTTCTAGTGTTTGTATTCCCATAGTTGCAAATAAAAAGTATATTTTTAGTTTGAGAAGTTTCCTTTCCATTAAAAAATAATCCCTGAAGATTTGTGGCCTCACTGTTATTTCTGTTAATGTCATTGCTTCCATAGCAGCAGGCTAAGACTCTGTAAGAAAGCTTGCTTACAGAAGTCTAAGTGAATGCTACAGCTACACGTAGCAAGGCTGCAATTCAGGTTTTCTGCAACTATTATACCATGAATACACACACACACACACACACACACATTCCTGTGTGTGTTTACACTGATTTTAGTGTAATCAGTTGGACATCCATATCCATAGAGCCCAGGTGAAATTCGTTCTTTGTACTGCCTTGGAAGACTAAATACTCAAGCTTCTCTTGTTCTCGGCCATAGACAATGAAACAGATGAAGCTGTGCTGACAGTTAATCCTGAGGGTAGATTTAAGGAAAAATGAAGAGATGAATCAAAGAATATATATTCCCAGTTTTTTCACAGCTTATTTTGCTATGCATATAGCTAACATTGGTGTTCATGTTCTTTTTGCCTGGAAGGTTTATTCTCTCAAATTTTCAATAGTGGAGCTATGCCTTTAGGGTATTTTAGATTTGCTTTCTTTTCTGTTGTTATTGTTCTTTTTTCAGATCATATTCTGTATTAGTACGTTTGTAGTGCCTGATTTTACATTCCTAATGTGAATTAGCACCTTTATATAATACATCTTAATTCCTTTTATCACCCCCTTTTTGTTCCCTCTGTCTACCCCACCCATCTCTGATCCTCTTCCAGCTTTTGGTACATGTTTGCAGTATGGAAGGTTCACATTCCTTACATGGACTTGTTATATATATATATATATATATATATATATATATATATATATATATATATATATATATGCTTTGCTGTCTTCTGGGTTGGAGATTTTAAGAGCAATTCTGTACCTAAATAAATGTGTCTTTGTGAAAGGTGACTTCTAATTAGATCCAACTCAGATGATCTGCATCATGATATGCAGAGAAAACAGGCCACAGTATGCTTAGTGGGGGTCGGACTCCATAAATGCTCCAATGTGCCTTCACATTGTCCTCAAGAAGTACTTGCCAAAAGCTTTCTGATGGATTTTGTCCATGTCTTGCTGCTGTAGAGGTTGAAAAAAACAACAACAGCTAGAAAGCAAAACTATTTTTCTGCAGTATTCCCAGCAATATCCTTTATGAAGTGGTCTAACCTGGCAACTTCTGGCCACAGAACTCTGAATCTGCTGTACAGAAGTACACACGATGTAGGAGTTGTGAGCCACCTCCTCCTTCCTGCTGAGAGGGTGCAGTCCCATGGGAAGCACAGCCAGGAATCCAGAGTAAAATAGTTGCTTGCAAATCGGTGAGGCTAAGGGACACATATGCAACCAACTGTATTATATAATCACAGGCAGGAAGGGCCAGTGACATCAGGTTTTGTTAGGCTGTCAAGGCTTAATTCTTCTGAGACCTTTTCAGGAACAGAAGGCTGCAATTTAGGAACGAGGAAGAGCATGCTTCAGAGACAGCCAGCAACATAGTGGCATCGTAAAATCCAGCAACACCAGAGAAATTAAAAATTAAACTCACTGCCTTCACGCTGCACCAAAGCAATCCCATAAAAGCTGTCCAACCTCACTCTTCACCTGTCACAAGCCTTTCAAAACCATTTCAGACTTGCAGCTATTTTCAGATTCAGTGTCTATGTAGAATGTGAACTCCTAGGATCCTTTAAAAAATAATCTCAATCTATAATTTAGGAAAATTGCCCCTGCCAACCAAAACCAAGGAAGGGTGCCCTCCTGCAGGCATCAGGAAAAGGTGGCTCTGAGAAGCAGGGGTGAAAGACCTTAATGTGCATCCTACACTGGCCGGATGGAAGGAGCTGGCTCCAAGGCAGAAGAAAAATAAGAAAGCAGTGGGGCTCCCTCCTTGGCATCCCAATGTAGCTGGGCCCCTGAAAATGTTGGGGATAATTTAACTAACCTAGCAGACTGCCCGCAACCACCTCACCCCTGCAGCTCTTACAGTAAAGAGTTCTTGCTTTTCTCATTTAATAAAAGCAAATGTACATAGTTCCGACCCATTTGCTCACCCCTCCGTTTGTTAGGCACCTATTCTATCCTAAAATTATAGTTTTCTGTTATAGCCTCACAAGAGACTAACTGTGGCCCCAGCGGAGTTGTCCAAATTTGCAGAACCCTTGAATAAGCTTTATTACATGGAAAAGACAGATAAGGTTGTGGATGCAATGTGGGTAGCGAATCAGCTGACTTTAAAAGGTAAAGGGATACCAGGAATATCCAGGTGGGCAGTGTATCAGGGTCTCTTATGTAGAAGGAAGAGGAAAGAGATGACTTGGACGTTGTCCATTGATGCTTCTGAGCCTGGAGAAGAGGACCTTGACCAAGGGATACAGGTTCCCTTTCCATGCTGGAAAAAGTAAGAAAATGGAATCTCTAGAAGAGCTACAGGAAGAACACAGCCCTGAAAATCCCCTAAAGGAAGTCCTATGAAACCCACATTGAACTTCTGACTCGAGAACTGTAACAAAGTTTTAAGCTTTAGATCAAGTTTGTGGTGATTGTAACAGCAGCTACAGAAGACTAATATAGCCCTGAATTCCATTTCCTTTATGTTGGTGTTAGAAGTTGCCGTGTAGCCGAGCAGGTCCTTCCATTCTTCCATCCCTGCTTACTGGAGACTCCCTCCTAGAGGGCAGGGCCGTGCAGGGCATGGCCACTGCTGGAGCGGAGCTCAGAACGCCAGGGGAATAATTGCTCCCTGCTCCCTTTCCTGGGTCTTCCACAAGATCCACGCATCAGGTGCTGAAGAAAAAGTAAATCAGGAGTAGGAACTAGAGGAGTAGGAAAGTTTTGGAAAGTTCAGCTGCAAAACAATTAAAATGTAAACTCTGTGCCTGAGAGAGTCCCATGGTACAGAAGAACATAAATGCAGAGTGAAATAACTCTACACAGGAAGGCTGGTGGTCATCACCCTCAGAAAACCATTCGATTCCTTGGTAAATTGTCTTACCATTGTGTCATAAGTCAGTTTTTATCAGGAGACAATAAAAATGAAATTGACCCCTAACAATAAACACAGTGAGAGAACTGGACTCAGAGGAACGGGGTGAAGCATTTATTGTGAAGTAAAATCAATACTGTAAAAATGTGTATCCCATTATGGATTTCAGTTCCTTTTGTCTATAAATATTGCTAAACAGATTTTTTATATCCATTACATCACAAAGAAAAAAAAACCCTCAAAATTTCTGAACTCCTAAAAGGTAAAAGCCAAGTTCTTTCATGTTGTTATTTTTTCTTTCTAATTTGGTAGCATGAAGTCAGAATGTAACTCTTCCTTTTCTTTTAGATATTTCAGTCCTCCACATGCATTTACAATAAAATAGCGCACAATAATGTTTTGGCCAACAATGAACCATATTGAAATGAAGCTGAAAACTTGCTACTGTCCAAGATTTTACAGTACTTTTTCTATGTTTATGTGTGTTTAGATGCACAAATGCTTCATACTGTGTTACAGTTGTCTGTAGAATTCAGTACAGTGACACCCCACAATGCAGGTTTGTCGCCTAGGAGCAGGGCTCAACTGTTGATATGTGCACAACACGCACATGTATCACGGAGCCTAGATGCACCATTGATGACACATGATATTTGCAATGACAGAATCACCTAATGATGCATTTTTAAAAATAGGTCCCCTTTGTTAAGTGCCATATGACTGTGCATTTGGCGCATGTTAACTTCTCTAATTCTGCCTCTGAAGTAGGTGGGTCCCATATGTCCCCACCTATGTGGATGAGGAGGCCTTTGTGAAAGGAGGACAACTTCTTGAGCAGCACACTGAGTGCAGAGTGCACCACGCTGGCGGCCACTCTGGTCAGCCCTCCTGACGCTCCACCCCAAGACGTGTGCTGGAAACCTGCTGACCCAGGCCCAGCCACGGAAAGCTAACAGCCTTCAGAGGCATCATACGAGCTGGTGCCTTGAAGGAGACAGAACGCGGGGTGCTGAGGGTGGCAACCTGTGTGGACTGACCCAGGCCATGGTGGTCAGGTACCTGTGCCAAGGTCAAGCTCATAGTTCTAGGTAAAAAGTGTTTCTCTGTGTGCTTCAGTGTGGGCATGGTCTGTGTTGTTTTTTAGTCTAACAATGAGTTACTTTCTTGCATTTTTTCCTTTCTTATGCTGTGACACCTGCTCTGAATGTCCTTGGTCTAACTCCAGGTTTGTCAGACCCAGTGCTGTTGAATATTTGTGAGCAAATAATTCTTTGATGGGGTGGGGAGGTCCCTTGTGCACTGTAGGATATTTAACATCATCTGACCTCTTCCTTCTGCTAACACTCCCCCAACTTGTGACAGCCAAAAATGTCCCCCAGAGGGGAAAACCATCCAGGGCCAAGCACTGGTAGCCTGCCAAGGGGACAGACCACACCTATTTAAGGGCTGATTAATTATCTTGCCTAACATCTGCCCATGCTGGCCCGCGCCTTGTCAGAGGTCTGCAGCAGAGACTTTGGAGCTCAGCAGTCAGCATGGTCCTCGCACAGCCAGTCCCATTCCACATCCTCGGATGGGACAGAGCGCACAAACAACAGGAGGGAGTCGCCAGGCCGGCAGGACCCCCCTTTGTGGCACTCCCACCCTGCTCCCCACTCACCCGCCGCAGCCCTACACACTGAAGATGATTGGGTTGCTGACTCCAGAGCAGAAGGAGAGAAGGGAAGAGGATGAGCAAAACAGAGCAAAAGGGGCTGGCAAGATAGCTCAGCGGTCTAGAGCGCCTCCCAGGGACCGCGGTTCGAGCCCCAGCACCACATGCCATGCCAGCCCCTCCCCGCAGGGCCGGCTGAGCTCACCCCCCACCCCCGCGACAAAAGAATCCGTGATGTGTAGCGAGACACTGTAATAAATAAAGGAATTAAAAAAAAAAAAAAAACAGCAAAAGTAGGAGGAGAAAGAAAGGCTCGGGTGAAAAGAGCTGCTCATGGGGCAGGAGATGGGGCTGCAGCAGACAAAACTGGGCAAAAGGCAGTGGCTTCCAGAGAAGCGAGAGGTTGACCAGGAAACGGCTCCTGGTCCTTAGGTGAAAATGCCTGATTCCTTTGCAGTCACGCCTCATCCCGCCTTACGTGAACATTTGGCGCTCTGGGGCTCTTCACGCCTTTGGGGCCTTGTGGAAGAGCGTGGCGAGCTTGCGTCTGGGAGCCTGCACTGGGCCCCTTCCCCGGAAGCCCAGAAGCCTGGGAAGCTCCAGCTGGGGGGATCATTTATTCACTCTGGGCTGTGGCTGTGCGTGGGACCGTCATACTCTGTCCATGTGTACATGTTCACAAATCAAATAACTTTTTAAAAAGACACATATAAATATGAATTTAAAGTCTTTTTGAAAAAGAATGAAATCAAAGTACATTTTCAAGACTGAGTGTGGTGGCGCATGCCTGTAATCCCAGCTCTTGGGAGGCTGAAAACAGGAGGATCACTACAAGTCCAGTCTGTGTAGTGAAACCCCTAGACCCTGTACTAAATACATTTAAAAAAACATTAAAAGGTTTTGATTTTTGTTGGTGTGTGTGTGTGTGTGTGTGTGTGTGTGTGTGTGTGTGTGTTTAATCTTCCTGCCTCAGCCTATAACTATCCCCATTTCTGGGATTAAGGTGTGTGGTATCATGTTGATCTTAGATATTTTTCCCCTTATTTTCCAGTAAAATTATAGTAAAGCAAAATAATGCAATAACTCTTATACAGTACCATTTTAAATACAATTCTGTGTAGTGACATTGTTGTTCTATTTTACTAATCTTTTAATCATAATTTTGGTTACTAAATGCTAATTACCAAGCTAGACTTTAGAGATATAAACACCAGCACAGGAGGGTTGAGGTTCTTGGTTCCAGGACTCCACCCCGGACATTCACATAAAATGACATAGTATTTGTATATAATCAGTCTGCAGCCTCCTATATACTTTAATGACTGCATTACCTAATGCAATATGAATTCTATGTAAATAGCTTTTTCTACTGTAGTGTTTAAGGAATTAAGACAAGAAAAGATGTCTATACATGTTCAGCACTGATGCAAGTTTTTCCCAGATCTGTAGTTTTGGTGCCAAGCATGGGACCCAGAGCTCTTCCGTGCAGAGCGCATGTTCTAACCGTGGAGCTGCACCCTCAGTCCACCCAAACAGTTGCATCTGATTCAGTTGATGAACTTAGAACCCGAGACCACGGAGGGCCATCTATACCCTGTCGCTGATTCCTAGAAAAAAGGCATCGATGCCTGCCGCGCAAGATTTTGCATGTTTGGACTATTAGGCACCACAGCTTCTCACTCCAACTTGGAGGTCAAAGGAGAGGAGCAGGGGTCTTTAAAGTTCTCCTTGAAAAGAACAGCAAGAGCAACCCACAAAATGAGTTGGCCTGTGACTCTTAAGAAAGGCCATCTTGAGAATTCCTATGACTCCCCACATAAATGATGAAAACCACACTCTAATCAAGCAGAAGGTTGGAATCATAGAGAAATAGATCTTTCATGAGTGTTTGAATAACTGCCACAGCTCTAAACAAAAGAATAATAAAATATATGCTTGTTTTTTTTTCCTATTAAGAAACTTCACCAAGGCCTAATAAAATTCCCTTGATATCTTGCTTCGGAAAGCAACCCAAGGGAAATGCCTCCGTGTTTTCCTGCGCATACTGCCGTTAGGGTGTGACGCTGCCTAACGTGCAAGTAAGACTGCTGGACTGCACTGGTGGGTGAGCTGTCGAGTCTGGAGTATGTGCTGCTCTTGCCATGCTCAGGAAGCCAGAGCCTCAGCTCAGAAAGCCGTAGGGTAAGACTCAGCCTGCCACTCGCTCGCTGGGCGGGTCTCGTGGAGCCCCATCACTTTCCTGAATCGAGATGGGGTGTTACAGGATGTCTATGAAGATTAATTGAAATATAGATTTTTGTCATGCATGATGTCATAGTAGCAGTCAGGTGAATGGATCTCACCCCAAAATACAAGCCCTTCCTGTGACTTCAGTGTGAGTGTGGAACACATGATGGGTCCTCTTCCCCAGCTCCCTGCTGGCCCATCCCACCCTGTGTCCTAGGTGTGGCCCCCGCCTGTGTCCTTCCTGACTTCTGAGCGTCTTGGGGCTGGTGTCATCGTCCAGGTGCCCACACCTCTGCACATTACTCCACGTGCTGCTAAGGAAACACAGGCTCCTCTGTCAGCCCTGCGCTTGCTTCTGACTCCCTTCTTGAGCACCTAGCTAAGGTCTGAGCCCTTTCCCGCATGCTCTCTGCAGTGCAGTACATGGCAGAATACGCACCACAGGAACCTGCTCATCCCATCAACTCTTGCGCCATTGTTTATCTGTCTCCCTCCTTGACTGGGAAATCCTGGTGGGCAGGGCCCAGAGTTTCCCCACTTTATGTCCTGTGGCCTCACCCTGTGTGTGGAGCGTGGTGGGTGCAGAGTAAGTCCTTTAGAGGCAAAGAGCTTGTCCAGTCTCTGGCACATGCGTCCTTGGCTGACATGAGCAGCAAATGATCAACCCCAAGACAAGGAGCTGCGTTGTGGTGTCAGAGTGCAAAGCCTTCCTCCTGGAAAATTCCCCGCCCCCAATTGGGGGTGCACCTCTTAATGCTCACAGTGGCACTAAGTAGCACATCATGGCAAAGACCCCTCCATGCCTCACTTCTTTCTCCCAAAGAATGGATTCTTATTTTCAGCTCAGCATGTGACCACAAGATATAAAACAGCTGCACAAACATTATTTCCCTGCACCCTTTGCAGCCAGCCAGCTATGGCAAATAACTGATTTCAGGCAAAACAGAAGTAGAGTGTTTTGTGGAATCACCAGGACGCTGGTTACTGAGGGAAGAGAAGGAAGAGCCCCTGTTGTCCGCTCCTGCATTTCCTCTTTCTTCAGGCCTGAACTTTAGATTGGATGACTAAAGTCCCTGAGGCCATAGTGGGGCATTTAGGTGTCCTAAGGAGGACAGCCGCTTCCAGGGTGTCCAGGCAGAAAGGTGGATGGACACACTTAGCTGGGAGGCAGGCCCTCTGGCATGCCCTCTCTGATCAACTTCACACGAGACGGAAATAAGCTAACGTGCCAACGTTTTCTGTGGAAGGACTGAGAGAAAACATGTTAGGCTGTGTAGACTCCGCAGTCCCTGATACAAGTGCCCACCCCTCCTTCTCAAAAGCAGTCATGGATGTTAGACAAGCAAACAAGTGACTGTGCTGGAAGAAAATTTTAATTAGTAGAGCAGGTGGCAGGCTGGCTTTGGCCTGTGGGCTGCAGCTTGCTGGTCCCTGCTCCACAGCCCTGTGATTTTTGAGTTTTTCTAATAGAAGGAGCCCCATATAATCTGAAATAAACATCTTGTTTGGTGAGGCGAAACTTACAATTTGGAAGAACAAAACTGTCAAGACCCTTGTTTCACTTCCAGTTTTTTCCCCTGGGTAGGCTCCTTCTCTTTTACCCTGGGTTAAGTTACACAGTTTGGACTCGTCTGTTTCCAGATTCTTTTCAGTATTAAGACCAGCTGAATCAGACTCAGGGCTTTTCTAGGATTCTCTCCATTCCATTGCATTCAGTTTGCAGGATGCCAGCAGAATATCAGTGAGACAGTCGTCAGGTGTGTGGATGGGGATGGAGGCCAGGAGGCATGGCCTGTGGGAACTGAGCACAGGGCACCGTGCTGAGGTGTGCTTGAATTATGTGTTGAAGCTTTCAGGCTGGCTGGCTGGTCCCTGATTGGACTCCGCTACCCAAGAGATTGTACAAGCGGACTGATATTTAGCAGCAGGCTAAGAGCTGGTCTTGGTGATTCTTTGGAGCAAAGACTTTGCCCAATGCTATTAGGCTGCCTTTGCTTTCAACCTGTGAAAGCAGAACACTAGCGGATAGCCCAGGAATGACAAGTTGATGTTCTTGACATACAAATCCCAGCTGATGGGCAGGAGATATCTGCAGCTCTGTGTAGAGACAAGTTCTGGGGATTCATCCAAGCTTTAACAGGTGGTCTATGCCTTGCTCCCAGCGTCAGCCCTGGGTAAATGGGGTTGGGGGGGGTCTCAAACAGGTGCAAGCAGCCTGCAATTCAAAAGGGAGCCATAAACAAAAAGAAAAAAAAGGAGCCATACTTTAGTCTCTAATTTTGTTCCTCATTTTACAGATGGTTTTAGCAATAATCAAAGTAGCTGGCCTGTGTGACTAATTACTAGCAAAACCACTATTAGAAGTCAGCAGTAGCCTTTCTATTTACACTGTGCTACCTATATTTGAGATTTTAAAATACCTTGTATTAATGTTTCATAATTACTTCCTTTTCTAATTATTTATTTATTTCATACAGGGTCTCACTACATAGTTCAGACTCACAGGGATCCTCCTGGTTCAGCCTCTCCAGCACAGGGATTACAGGTGCGGACCACCATGCCTGGTTTTGGCATGTGGTGTCTGGGATAGAACCTGGGTCCTTGCGCTTGCCAGGAAGGCACTTGGACCATTGAGCTATATCCCCAGCCCCATAATTCACACAGAACTTGAATCAGTTTCTTAATGATCTCCCTGCTTGGTTCCCATAATTAAACTTCCCTAGAGCTCTTCTCAGGCACTTTGAGAGCCTGTTCCTTCAGAGTTTGCTTGATAATGTAAACTCCATAACCTTCTAATAATCATCTTATTTTTGCCTTAATGATATGAAAAATTGGTTTCTGTAGCTTGCAAAGAACTATGGCTGAGAGGAAATGGATCCCAAGGAATGAGTTTCAGGAATTAGACTCTCAGAGAAATGTTCCACCTTCTAGACTGCATAGAAGGCAAAGAAGTCTTGTTCAGGGTCCGGCTGGCTGACTCACACGCAGCCCCTAGGGGCAAATCAGCTCCCTAAAGGCAGCCTGGTTAATCCTCTGTCAGTTGCTCATCAAGGGCATGTCTTTGGGTGACCACTGCCATGCAAGAACAGCGAGGATCTGAGGGACCCAGGGGTGCACTAGTGACACTGCAGAGCGAGCACACATCCATACAAACTTGGTCCAAAATGAAAGAAAGATCTTGACACTCTCAGCGGCCTGCGGAATGATTTCCCCGAGGTCTCAAAACAGAGGTGCCGGGAAACAAAGCGGCCTTGTGTGGTTTAATCACACGGGGCTTTGAATCTGTCTTAGTTGAACTCAGTATCTTCAGTTGTCCTGGAAAGAGCAGGGCCAGGTTCACTAGAGTGGTTGACTTGGGAGACACAGAATACTGGAAATACTGCCTTTGGGCCTGCTGTGTCCCTGGGTGTGGCCCCTCCTGCCACGCTGCAGCCTGCTTCTTG
This sequence comes from Ctenomys sociabilis, assembly GCA_004027165.1. Classification (NCBI taxonomy): domain Eukaryota; kingdom Metazoa; phylum Chordata; class Mammalia; order Rodentia; family Ctenomyidae; genus Ctenomys; species Ctenomys sociabilis. Next base: position 128,923 of record PVKA01001480.1, read on the forward strand.
CTTGTTGCCCCTTCTCTGCAGAAATTCCTTGCCAGAGGGACCTTTTTCCCCACTTGGATTAGGACACCAGAATCTTCCCTGCTCTTCAGTTCAAAACCTGTGATAGGGTGTTCTTTCCAGCATCTTAGGCCTTCATGTCTCTTCATGCCAACATGTAAGATTTTTTTAATGTATGTTTTATTCTTTGTTTTTCAATATAAATCCTGTGTAGGTAATGGGATTTTTTAAGCTCATTCTTCAGAGTAGCCTTTGTTGGTGTAAGACCTCCATGAGTAAGGTTCAATAAATATCCAGTTTAGAGCCTCCATAATTCTTCATCTAAAATAAACAAGCTTATTAAATTAATAAATCATGAATGCAGTGTTAACCAATTGCTAAATATAGGCAAAGAAAGGCAAATTTTTAATGTGCTGTTTTTTAGCACATGTTTGCAATGCATAATTTTTATATTCCTTGTGGGCAATTGGAACATGTATATAATATATCATAATTATTTTTTAAAGGTACATTTCTAATACATAAAAATTTCTAAGCATTCTTAGTATTTTTTCCTGTGAAGCTTTTTCTTTATTCAGTCACTGCTTTCTAGTTCCTCATTTGTATTATTGTTATTTAGTTAAAAGTGAGTCTAACCCATTATAGGAAAATGAAGAAAAAAGAAAGCATAATGCATTATTTTATCATTGTTCCCATTTTGGTTTCTTCTCTTCTGGATCTTTTGATTGGCTTTTCTTCCTAGGCATTGCTGTAAACATAATGTTTGCATGCAGCCTTTTAGACTTAATATATTGCATGTGCTTCAACCTCTTAGTGTCTCCTCACCCTCCTTCCTGAAGGTTACCTAATATTGCAGAGAGCAGAGGCTAAGTGCGGATCATGAATTAGTGATGGGCAAAGTGCTCCCTAACACACTGAGCTCCTGGTAGGTGTCCATTAGCCTTCATTGAATTGATTAGAACTTTCTTGCCCTTTCTAAGTTTGTACACCTTAAGCCCCATTTGATCATCTTTCTGGATATAGCCTTTTACATATTTTTTGATTATTTAAAATAGATTCTGGGGCTTTGTGTAATAGTTCAGTGGTTTACAGTGCCACTTGGGCAAATGCAGTGAGATGTATGGACTGCAGTGAGATGTATGGACTGCAGTTCAAGTCCCAACTCCAGAAGCCACGCCACACCTGCCCTTAAGGCAGCCAGAAGCAGCCCTCTCCCTGAAAAACTCCAAATTTTTGGGAGCATGCCAGTTAAATCAGTTGTTTCAGCACCTGCCTGGGCAAACTGGTCCATATGCCACACCACACCCGCACTTAAGGCAGCCTGAGCCAGCCAAAAAAACAATCTTTCTCAAATAGCTCAGCAGATTAAAAGGCCTGCAAGCAGGTACTGGGGGCTGGGGGTTCGATCCCTGGGCTTGCCATGCCAGGCACACCCCCAGGGCATGCTGAGACAGCAATTGAGACTGGGCGGGCCTATAATCCCAGCTCTTGGGAGGCTGTAAACACACAGATCACTACTAGTCCAATCTAATAGTGAGACCCTGAACACCCTGTAGACTCTTTCCTAAAATAAAACAAACAAACAAACAAACAAAAAAGGTAGATTCCTAGAAGTGGGATTATGGTCACATGGCGTACCCGCTCATGGCCGTGTGCGTTACGCAGCTGTTTCCTCAGAGAGTTGTGTTATTCGCAATGCCCCCTGCTTAGTAAGAGGGCAGTTGTCCTGCATGGCACTAAGTGCTCACGGGACACACGTGCCACAGCTCACTGCCGTGGTTCCAGGGTTAGCGCATCCTCCTTTGCGTATTGCATCTTCTGATCCGTGAATTCACTTCTCTTCAGCAATTGGAGTAAGATACACTGATGTGGGCATCATTCCCACTTGGGGTTTGCTTCTTCATTCACCGTGGGATATTTGGGGGCACCCTTATCCTCCTTTGAAAAGAAACCTAACAGCCTTCTTGTGAGAAAATTTACAACTTCGAGAAAATGCCCCTCTCATGTGCTAACAGCATGACGTAAGGAGGGCGATTTCCCTACAGCCACCGTCAGCTGATCTAGGAAAGTGTTTCTCTCGATGTCAGTATTGCTTTCCAGGGTCAAAACCAGAATAGAAGACAAATAGAATAAAATATCCCGTTTCCTCCTATTACTGTTCTTTTTCGAACAGGAACTTTGCCTCTGTGTGGCCCAAGCTCTCTGCATGCTCTTGTGTCCTTCAAGTGCTCAGCATGTCTTTCAAATCTTCCCAGATTTCTTTGTAACTCTAATCCTGCTTTCAAAGCAGCAAGGTGGTACCCAGCTCTGCTTGGATTTAAACAACTATAAACTGTTTCCTAAAAATGGTGTCACCAGGTCACTTATTTTGAACATTGTGAAAATCTTATATTTTATTGTCTTCCTAAGCCCCTGATACTTTGTATCCTCTGATGCTTTGTCACCTCTGGTTCTGTAATTTTTCTCTTTCAGCCATTTTAATTTTTCCTCCTAGGTAAGAAAGAATAGTTATTACTTATTTATTTTGCACGTGTGGTCCTGGAGATTGAACCCAGGGTCTTCACACTGTGCTACGTCCCCTACGCTTTTCATTGTTAACTTGGGACAGGATCTCATTAAGTTCCAAGTTGCCCAGGATGGGCTCTAACCTGTGATTCTCCTACCTCAGCTTCCTGCGGTGATTAGGCGAGATTGCAAGTGCATCCCTCTTTGTCTGTCTCAGCTCAACTTTTAATAACTGTTCTAGAAGTTTCCACTTAATTTTGTTCCCCCCAGTCCTCCCTCCTGGATCCTGATGGAAACATGGTCTGGTTCTGAGGACACTTGCACGCTCTGCCAGACACTGAAGTCAAGTCGTAGGTGTTCAAAAACAGTTACGTAGAAGCAGGACTTCCCAGAGCATTAGAACTCAGACACACATAAGGTGAAAGGCAATATGCACTGGCTGACACAGAGTTGAGAAACAAATTCCATATCTATTAAAACAGAGTAGACATTTTATGTAACAACATATGGAAAAGTATTAAATAAGAGGCCAGCAAATGTTCCCTGACCGAAGTTGCTACTAATTAGCTAATGGCCTTGAAGAGGCTCTGAGGTTTGCCTCTGTAAAAGTGGAGCCAGTTGGTGATTTTCAAACTTCAGGTTTTTGTTCAAGAACACAACTCAATATTGTAGTAAAAACCAAAATATTGACTAGACACCTGAAGAACAACTCTGCTTGAAAATGGGCCAGAGGCCCAGAGCACCACCTAAGCTCCCCCAGCCTTCCCCACCTTGGGCCTTCAGTGGCTGCTTCCAGGAACCCACAGATTACTTCTTACCGTGATACAAAACTGACATCAAAAAAGACCAAGTTCTCTTGAAGTTCTACAATCCTGTGATCCCCGTAGTTTAAACACATGGTGCTGGGATTAAGGTGTGCATGTTAGAGTATCAGTGTGGCATGGATCCCTGTGCCAAGGCCCAGCTGCACTGGGGTGTCAGGGTAGAAATGTGGCCCCTGACTTGCCTGAACTTTTGAACGTGAATGATGAATAATACGTGCTCTTTATAGAGTTCTTCCTTTGTGCCACGGACCATGGCACAAAGATGAGCTGTAGCTCATCCTGCCTTAGCTGCTTTTGATCTTCATCATCAACTTCATCCTGCAGCCCTCCCCATCCTGCGCAGGCAGACCCGACCAGCTGGAGGGAACAAGGCTGTCAGGGCTTCTGCTCTGCGTCTTCCAGAGCTTCTCAAAGCTGGAGCCCATCCTGTATTTTAGGTCCTAATTTGTGTGTCACCTTCTAGAAAAAGGTTCTTTGGTCACCTGAATAATTCTAGGCCACTTGCTTTATTTAATTCACAGCATTAATTCTTGTCTGTGTGAAGAGCTAGTTTGCTCGTTATTTATGTTTGCTCGTGCTTGTTCTGCAAACATGGGAAGGTGAGCTCATGGAGAAGAGAGACTGTGTTGTCTTGTCCGTCACTCAGCACCCTGAAGATGGCCTGGCCCCCACTTGGTCTAGAGAAGGAATAAGTGAGCCAGAGGCGGAGAAAGTGAGGCACAGAGAGTATGCTAAGCCATGTTACTAATATGCAATGGAACATGAATTCAAACTCAACTTCAACCCAAGAGCAAGCCTTACCTACCATTTGTTTTGGCCTGGTGGAACCTTTTCAGCTCTTACCAATGCCCATATCTCCCTGATAGAATGCTAATCAGATAAGGATTCATTGACAGTCAAGATCTTCATGCCGGTCCTTGGCTACCCTCCACGTGTTTGCTGGCCCTCTCTGATCACGGGCAGGACACACGGCACCTCAGCAGTTCCTTGTTGGACACTTCCGGGTTCTTCACAGTGCGCTTACCTTGAACCAGAAATCTGTCTTCATGTGTCATTCTCTCATGGATCACTTTTCCTTAGCTAGCGGCTAAGGTGTATTTCAAGAACACGGATCCTTACCACTGGCTTTCAGTAACTGGTTTTGTCTTTGCAAGCTGTCTTCCTTGAAAGACATCTTTGTGCCATAGTTGCTTCCCCTCCAGCTTACGGGTGGTAAAGACTGAAAAGGAGATGTTGGGGAGAGTCACTGAGCTCCTCAGACACAAGACAGAATGTGCATCTGTTCAGCTCTGTTCTCTGTGGTCCCTGCCTGAGGCTTTTGGCCTCAAGAGTAGCTTAGTGCAAGCTACACTGTGGTTTCTGTGGTCACCACCAGTGGCAACTGGTTCCCAAGAATGTTACCTGTTGTGAATTGCATGAAGCGCCTAACTTTTATCTAGAGCCAAAGTTTCTATTCTGTTAGGGACAAGGAAATAGAGAAAAATGTGAGACTGGCAGCCAGTGTCTAGCATGCTCTGTGAGCCACGTGTTCTAAAGGCCACACTGAGAGCGTCGCATTTAAAGATGGTATCATGCTTTGGGGAAGAAACAGAGGCTCTTTTTTTTTTTTTTTTTTCATTTCAACCTTAATTTCTATTTCTTATTTTCGAATAGTGTCACATCCTCGGTGGTATCGCTGGTTAGGTGCAGTAATCCCTAAAAGCACTGAGCACAGTCCCCGGCATGGAGTTAGCCCTCAAGAGTTGTCGGTTGTTGTGACCACCACACTTCTTTCCCGACACGGAACAGATCAGGTGGTTTTGGATCTCGACTCACAGTGGAGCATATAATTCTTGCTTTAAATCAACTGCTGTTCTGCAGCAGACAGAACAATAAGGGAGCCAGAGCAGCAGAGCGGGGGACAGGAGTCTGCAGATGGGGCCTGTGGAGCTCCTCAGCCACTGAGAGCTTTCACTTCTCAGCTGCACGTGAAATGTGTGAGCCTGGTGACCTCAAAGGTCCTTCGCCTCCCGTCCAGGTTCCGTGTCTTAGTCCATTTCCTGTGACTGTGACTAAATGTCACAGATTGGGAATGCATACAGTGTAAAGGTCTAATGGGCTCATGGCATGTGGGAGGAAGTCCAAGAGTGGCACTGGCCTCAGGTAGGCCCATTGGCTGAACCGTGGCATAACAGCGGGCCACACACAGCAAGTGGTGACCTTGGGTTCTGTGTCTCTTCTGCCAGGGCCATAGGCCCCGAACTTGATGGCCTCACCTAGCCCTAATTATTGTCCCCCTAAAATTCCATCAGTACATGACTTTGAAGATTTAATTCATACAATACATCCAAATTAATACGTCCTTCCAGGTAGTCAAAATGGGAATTTTACCAGAATGAGGATTGAATTTCTCTATTTCTACCCATTTCTCAGCCCATGCAGTAGATGAATGAGACCCAAATCACCCCAGTGGACGATGCATTAGGACAGGGAGATCCACAAAGGGCTTTGTAGGGCTCTCTTCTGCCTACTCTCCTGTCAGTAACTAGTGTTCTAGGAATTTTGCAAAGAAAGCCCAGCATTGAATGCATGGGCTTCTGTGTGTTTGTAAGTTGATTCATAATGATTCTGACTACTGCACAGGATGTGGAATACGGCACTGAGAAATCGGTTGGTCCAAGAATCAAGAGCTTGGGAGTTTCCTTGTTGCTCCAGCTCTCACCAACTGCTCCTCTTGTAAATGGCATTGGTCTTCTTTGGACCTTCATTTTTTCAACTGTCAAACCAGAGGACTTGTTAAAAATTTCTTCCAGTTTTAAAACTCTTTCACTAAGTTCTCCATGTGAGAACAACGTTCATCTGAAGTCCGATTGACAGAAAAAGCATTCTGTCTTTTCTCCTTCTTTTGCCAAGGGTAATGAGAGATGGGATGGAAAGAAATATTCTGCTGTGAAAAGGTTCATTCAGCCTTTTCTTAATAGATCAAGTAGTTGGTATTTCTGCTGGCTCCTGAAATACATTACAAATCACAATTTGGAAAAACTTCCAAAGCAGCTTCAAGCCTTCCTGCTGAATTTGGATACATCTTTAGGTCTTACTCTGTAGCTCATCCTTAACAACTGACAAAATATTTACTTCGCTGGGTACAGGAAAGGGTAACATTTTCCAAAATATTAAACTAAGTTGGATTCAGAACATAGACAATGAGGCAAAAAGTTGGACCTCTGTGTGGAGCTGTGTCACTGAGTCATTTTCCAGAGTGCCACAAGAAGCAGGTCTTGGTGGGGCCTGCGCTCCACAGCAGCTCGAAGCAAGGCGGAGGCCAGCCAGCTTCTTTGCAGCCTGTCTGTGGCCAGCGGTTCTCAGCGCATGTTGCTCATGCCACCAGCATCCTGGGGTCTGTGGTAGACACCCAGATTCTTAGAACCACCCCAGGTCATCATGAGAGTTGGCTCAGCAATCTGTGGGATCCTGAGTCCTCTAGAAAATTAAGTGCAGGTAACCCTAGAGCTGATAAAAAGCTTGGGAGCCATTGGTTTAACTCTGTGGAGGCTCTGGGAGCTTATTGCCTTTCCAGTTGAAAGAGTGAAGCAAGGACAAAACTAGTAACTAAAGCTGCCATTAATAAATTAAGTTTTTAATGGAAATATACCCTAACCTTGGAAGGACTGCACTTTAAAATGCTTCCCTCCCTCCACGCCTCTCTTTCCTAACCCTCTACTCACCCTCACCGCATGCTTATGCCAGGAGGGTCTGAGTTACTGTTTGTTTCAGTGTAAAATAGTACCAATGCACTGCGGTTTGGTTATCATGCTTGGATGAAGCTAGTGATTTTTTTAAAATCTAATTGCTTCTTTAAACAACTCATCTAAGACCCAGCCTAGGGTGAAAAAGTAGACAGAAATTGAATGACTACAATTTGTAATCCTGTGTTCTGTTAATGAGCCAACTCTCTAATAGAGAAACTATTTTTAATAAGTAAATTGTGATTTCTTTTAAATGAAATTACTGGAAATTGCTGTAGTCACCCACTTTAATTAAGAAGTAGGCTATCATTTTAATAGCTGCATTGTTTGTTCCTACAATTGCAAATCATCAAGAGAAATAAAAATCACTCTGAGAACAGAGTGATTTTTTTCTTCCTGGTGCCACTCACGGCTGTCTCCTGCCTGGCCCTCTCTCATCTGTGTCACCTGTGCAGCCACTGCAGGCATCTGAGCTGTGACCTTTGTCCTGCAGTCTTACGCTTGGTGATGTCATTGGGTCCCAGGGTTTCCACTCCTGCATCTGTTGCTTTGGAAGCTTCACAAATCTGTAAACCGAGAGGATGATTTGGCTCCTGACTTCCAGCCAATATTTCCAGCAGCTTCAGTGTCCTTCCAGCACCTTAAAGACCACAGATCCAAAGTAGGACGTGCCATCTTGTACCCATCTTTGCTGTTTCTTGGCTCTTTTGTGATGACCTTCCCTGCTCTACGCTCTTCACATTCTACCATTAAGCAGAACTCCTAGAAAGCCCATAGCTTTGGTGACTGTATAGATGTGCACTCGTGTGGATGTGTAGCAGTGTACACTTGGGCAACTCAGTTCTCAGATCTTCAGCTTCCTCCTGTGTCCACAGAAGGATTGTTTTGAAGAATAACAAAAGGGAAGATGCACAAAAAGTGCCTGTGGGGGGCTGGGGATCTAGCTTAATGGTAGAGTGCTTGTCTGGCAGGCACTAGTCTCCAGTTCAATCCCTAGGACAACAACAATAAAATAAAAACAGATTGTATAGTGTTATACAAACCAGAACACACTGAAAGAGTGAATGTGGCCATTGTTAGTGGTTATTCCATGACAAAAAAGTTGGAGGACATAAAAGACTGTGCCAAGCAAAGCAGGATGTGTGTTCGTGCTGGGCATTTAGTGTTGTGACATGCTATAGGTCCTCTGTAAGTACTTGTCCCCTTTCCCCTCTTCCTGCTAAGGTGATGTTTGTCTGTACTGCATTTTGACTCCGCCCTTCATTGTCATTCCATCTGTCCTCACGTGTCTGTCCTTATCACACCTAGACTACCCTAATGGTCTCATACCTGGGCTCTCTGCCTACCATTGTTTCCCTCTGTATACTATTTCTAGGTTAATCTGGTGACACTGCAGCCCTCTGACCATCCTTTGGCTCCAGATCCATTAACAACTATCGTGGCTCCCTACATAGACTTAACCCCCGACACACACACCCCAGACGGACATTAACAGTCTCCTTGCTGAGGATCTAATAGATCTGAATTCAATGCTGACCTTGCTTCTACTCTGTGCCAGGAAAATCCGACCTTCACCTGCCGCACTGCCTTCCCTGGGGCCTTTACCTGTGCTGTCCACCCTGCCTTCTGTCTGCATACTGAGCCCCATGGCCCTTCAGGCTGAAGTGTAACTGTTCCCAGTCTCCCTTTGCCCCTTAAGTTCTCCAAAGAATGTTTTATTTGGATCCTAGAGCGCTTGTTGTGCTCTGTTCTATATTGTAATTTATCAGGTTTATGTCTTCAACATCCCGCAAGGAAAGGGCTGGAAAGCAGTAACTATATGTTGCTTGTGTCTGTTGGTATCAGATATTCCATTTTTTTTTTTTTTTTTGCAGTACCAGGGATTGAACTCAGGACCCTGCACTTGCCAGGCAAGCATTTATTCTACTAAGCTATCTCCCCAGCCCCCAGATATCCTAACATAGGAACTCAGTAAATGTTGGTTGAGTGAATAAATGACTGAAGGAAAGTCACTTTTTAAAAAAAAATGTATTTGGTTGTTACAGGGTTTCATTATGCAGCTTGGACTCTTAGTGATCCTCCTGTCTCCTAAGCACTGGGATTATAGGTGTACACCACTATCCCTCCACTCTGTGGCCTGCTCAGCCCACCTTGGGGGTGGGGAGAAACAGATGTGTTGCTGGGGATCAAACCATGGTCCCTGTACTTGCCTAAGCAGGTGCTTTAGTCCCTGAGCTATTTCACCATCCCCTGAAGGTCACTTTTGCTCTGCCAGTGATGAAATACTATTGTTCATTTCTTGAATAATATCCAAAAGTTTCTAAAGAATATGGCAAGGATTCCTATTTATTTTGCTTTTAATTGAAACTAGGAATCAAGGTTGAAAGCTGTTTCAGATTTATTGAGTCAGTGAGAGTAAATTTTCTAAAACCACCTTCCTACAGCTTCAGTGATATTAACCTCATTTGCCTAACAGGACAAAATTATTTGGTAATTTGAGAAAAATATCACTGATCAAACAGGTGTATTCTACTTCTGCATGTACTGAAAATTGGTCATTTGCTTATTCTTGGGTTTTGGAAAGTGCATAAGTTCAGCTTTCACTGTCGTTTCCCCAGTTCCAAAACCTGTGGTTTTCTTTGCTTTTTTCTTATTCCTGCCTCAACATAAGATGCACATTTGTACATTTTTAAGGTAATAAGGTTTGACTGTCTCTTTTAGCAGACTGTTTTTGCAACAGTATTGTACACAATCCGTAAGGCAGCCTTGACAAAAGGAATATCTGCAACTAAGAGAACAAATTCTATTAAGTTTTTTTTGAAGATTTTTTCTTGACATCTTTTTAAGAGAAAACTTCTTGTTTGACTCCCAGAAGTGCTCTGACTAGGAAAGTCACACCTACTTAGCCTGCCATTCAAGTAACAGTCTTATGTCCTCTGCTCTTTAATTTTTTAATTCAAAGAGTCTTTTTCTTTGCAAGGGTTAATTGCTCAAATAATTCTGTTAACTGCAATGAGTACTTTTTTTACTATACTCTTATCTCAGCATGGGTTTTAGGAAGTGAGCATACAGGCAGTTCACTTTTATTGAATTTGAAATACTTAGGCCTCAGAATTAGAATAATTTTATGAAAATTATATAGAAACTGCTTAACTTAGCTGGCCATTAAAATATTAATAGGTTTCCGCAGAGAAACTCATTCCCGTCTCTCTCAGGGCACTTGGAGATGTCCAGGCAGGCGATCAAGCATCTTATTTCCTTCGTTACCCTAATGTCTTAAAGACAGATAAACTTCTCCCTCTACCCTGCTGTCAAGCGATGACCCTTAACTAAGAGAATAGACTTCTCAGAGGTAGGAAGTTTGTCTCAGCAAGAATTTCACCTGTAGGCAGGCAGGCAGCATGCTTGTCTATTCCCTCTGCTGTGTAAGTCACTAGCGGAAGTGTGAGTTGACGGTGGAAACTGCCAGGAGTAGGGCCTGCCATGCTGAAGGCACTCTTTAGTGGAGACAAGCCATCCTGGCTGTGCCAGTGCCTGCCCCTCCTGCCCCTTCTGTACCTCTCTTTAGCAAAGGGGGCACCAGCAGGAAGACTTTAGAAAACATCAATGAGAGTTCTTCATGCATCTTTCAGCTTGGTGCTGGAAAATTCTAGACTGAGAACTTACAAAATTAAAACAATATGCAAGACCAAAACAAAACTGAAAAGAAGCCTGATTTTTAAGGCCTAAATATCTCTAACCATCAGGAGGATGTGTCTTCCATTTAGCCCCAAGACCTGTTGATCCCTTTAAGTGAAAATGTTTTCACGTGGAGAATCCTCACAGGTATTATAAGGTTCTTTTAACAGGGTTCCTTTGATGCAAAAACCAAAAACATAACCATTGGGAGTGACAGTGTGTGTGTGGGGGGGGTGGGCAGGGATCCCTGCTGTAGGGATATACAACCAGAGGGGCCCAGACCCAGCCAGCAGGGGCTGGAGACACAGACATGTCTGGCTGTGAGACCACAAGTGTCTTTTACCTTGGTGACCCCACTCATGGGGCTTGGCCCTGCACCCAGACCTAGCTGTTAGATCTTTTGCTTCCTTATCCACCTCTATTCTAGCTTTTCCCTCCTCCTTAGTGACTTCAAGCACTTTTAAGAAGTGAAAAATCGAACAGTGTCATATATTTAAAGCCTGTCCTGTCAGCCTCCCCCTGTCTGTGTCTGGGCTATATGTTCCTTCCACAGGATCCCAAAGGGTTCCTTGGAGCACACAAAAATACTGCTCTGCCTCTTAGCCTTGGCTCTCTCACGGTTGCCTTTTCCTGGTGACCTGTTACGGCTGCTTCAGTCTCCTGCCAGGCAGTCTACCGCGCTGTATCGTACTCCTTCACACTAGTCGTACTATTTGTGTACAGACTGGACTATTCTGAATAAAGGGTCACCTCTGATCCCGTCACTTGTGGCCAAGGTGAGGACTGTGTAAGGTGGCTTGGCCTGGGGCGAGGGAAGGCTATCCCTTCAACAGTGGCTGGGTGAGGCAGTGGCTGCCGTGACTGCCACATGAGGAGCACGGAAGCAAGTAGCCCGGCACCTGGCTAGGAAACTGGCCAGGCCAAGGCGCCGAGCAGTCATAGGGCAACGGGAGGGAGAGAATAGGCTGAGGACTAGGAGCGGAGCTGAGTAGCTGTCAGGGGCAAATGGACTGGCCTTGCTTATGCGCATAAGAGCAGTTCAGGAGCTTGGGCACTTCTGGTTCTTGACAGAAAGTGCAGGAGTAACTCTTGCCAGTGTGACTGATTAGCCCCAGAGTGGATATGTCCTGGGAATAGAGGAAACAAGAAATGACCTGTACGTGCCTCTTTGGGAAGGTATGCATCAGGCCTTTTATTATGCATTTCCCTTTTTCATGATGTTACATATGAAGTGCTGACTCTGTCCCCTTTTAGAGCTCAATTTTTTGTTCCTGTGAAAGGTAAAGGATTGTTTTTTTTTTTTTAAATTTTTCTGCCATGAGCCACTGGTTGGCAGGGTGTCTGGAGAAGACCTTTGGGTCAGTGTTGGGTCACACTGCCACTGTCGTGACAGAAACTCAGGGCTGGAGGCAGCCAGAGGAGGTGGGACAGTCCCAGCCACAGGACACAGAGCGTGCCCCAAAGTGATCCTGGGGCCTCTGGCAAGGGACAAGGCCTGACTGCAAGCTGCCCTTGGGTGTGGTTTGATGACCCCTGAGGAAAGCAGCTCTGATCCTGGAATTTGTATGGAGCACTAAAAACAATTTGTCTTCAGACTGACATCTGAAGACCTCTGCCTCCAAAAGGGAATTACTCTGAAGAGAATCAAGTTGTATTGTTGGCTGTGACGCAAGCTTGTTATGCAATTCGTTCCACTTATGCAGCCTTCTAGTTTCTCTTTCTGTGAGAGAATCATTACCCAATTAATACTCTGCAGGTTGGGAATCCCAGTGAGGCACGCCAGACAACTTATTTATTATCATTCTTTTCTCTGAATTCTATTACAAGCAGGCCCAGCTTGTTGGGACTTGGGGAAAATATATTTTATACTATAGAGTATATTTCCAGCTTTGCAATTGGATGTTCAGAAGCTGACCAGCAAATGATCCCCGATATTACAACTCCTTTCGCAGTGAGCCGCCATGACAGTGCTGACTGACTGTGTGTCTCACGTGGGCTGCGTCACCATGCCACTGCTGGTCCATTGTCCCTACTGCAGTGGACAGCACCATCCCTACAGGCCACCCTCCACGGAAAATGGTGGCCACTGCAATGCCATTTCATTGAGGTTTTTTTAAAGCTCGTTTATAACAATTTTATTGATGACATACTTCTGATATTTGGACTTTCAGAAAAAATGATCTTTGACTACAGCCAAAAAAATGTTGCTGGTTTTTTGTATTTTTCAGTACAGGGTCTTACTACCCAGATCAAGCTTGTAGTGACCCTCCTGTTTTCAGCTTTCCAAGTGCTGGGACTGCAGGCGAATGCCATCACGCTCAGCCTCAGGGACCGTCTCAGCATGCACCGGTGGCAGGACTGGCACTGCGGGCTGGGGACTGAACCCCTGACCCCTGCATCTGCCTAAGCAGATTTAATCCACTGAGCTATCCAGCCAGCCCCCAGTATTGCTGGTTTTATGACAATATTTCATGTGTGCCCTGCTCCAGCTGAAGGGCACATCACTGAGGGAGAGCAGATGACATCATATCGCTCTACAAAACATTTCTGATCATACCATCTTTTTTTTTTTTTTTTTTTTTTTTTTTTTTTTTTTTTTTTTTTTTTTTTTGTCTTTTTTGAGACAGGGTTTCACTGTGCAGTTCAGGCTGGCCTTAAGCTCACTTTGTAGCTCAGGCTGGTCTCGAACTCACAACAATCCTCCTGCCTCAGCTTCCCTAGTGCTGGGATTACAGGAATGCGCCACCACGCCCGGCTCCCATCTTTTTTGTTTGAAGAAAATTTTAAATGTTGTTCCAAGCACACAGAGCTTTTCTGAGTTCAATATTAACTAGAATTATTATTTTTTGTTTGTTTGTTTTGGAAGAACTGGGGATTGAACTCAGGCCCTTGCACTTGCCAGGGAAGCATTTATTCTACTGATCCATCTTCCCAGCCCCTTGTTTGTTTTTTTTAAATATAAGATCTTTCTACACAGCTAGGACTTGTAGTGATCCTCCTATCTCAGCCTCCCTAGCATTGGGATTACAGGCATGGACCACCATACCTGGTTTCGGTGGCTGGCACATTGTGCCCAGGGTTCTGGGTCAGGCACAGTATGTGGTACTTGGGATTGAACCTGGGTCCTTGCACTTGCCAACCAGATGCTTAGACCACTCAGCTATCTCCCCATCCATTAACTACAGTTTTATCTCATCACTCACCTTCCTTTTAATCAAAGATGAAGAGATTCAAGAAATTTAAAATACCAGCCTGATTATGTTACTTCTGTGCTTAAAATCCTTTAGAGGCTCTCCAACCACAGCAGTTCTACAGTCAGTAGTACTAACTATCACTAGGTATTCCTAGTGGTACATGAAATGATTTTATAAACATAATATATTTTACTACTTTTGTATTTTACTGTATATTATGAAAAAATTAATGTACATTAATATGAAACTGTAAAATAGGTTATATATTATGCACTGACAATGAATTATGCATTAGGAAAATTCATATCTATATTTTTATTCATATCTATATATTATTAATAATATATGTATCAACAAAGGATATTATTACTTAGAATGCTAAGTAAATTAAGTGAATCAGCCAACATAGAATCATTTTAAAAAAATACCACATGGTAGTACAGTGGTTCACAAATGCGGGGAATCTCATAAAGATGGTAAGGGATGACTAAAACTTGAGAAATGTCACAGAGTATGAACATGTTGGTATGAGAGAATGTGAAAAATGTTGGCAAGTTGGGTGAATATGACTCCTCAGCGTGTCCCCAGCTGTGTGCACAGTCACACCACACTTCAGCTCCTTCACAATCATTTTCTACTCCTTAAACATGCAGCATGACTTCCATTCTTGAATGAAAATATTGACTTCCTATACACAACCTTAGGAAAGCCACTTAAACTCCTTGGGCTTTCTTTTCCTCATTAAAGAAACAGACCAGACTAAAAATAATTGCACTGCTACCCAGAAAGTGTTTCTTAAAGAAAGGTTCTGGATACCGTAGCACTGTTTCAATTTAATAAATGATACAGATACAGGGGACTATAATATTTTATCCTTGTAGTTCTCATGATGCATCATAAATGATCATTAAGGAATAATGAAGGACTGCACTAAGGTTCAAGTTGGAAAAAGCATTTAATGAATTACGGAAGCATTTGTGGAATGGCAATGCCTACTATAAGCATATTGAGAACATGACCTCTGCCATCAAAAGTTGGATCTAGTGAAGGAGGCTGACCCCTGAAGAGGTGATTACAATACGTTATAAGGTTTCTGTTTTTTAATAGAGATAAGGTAAGGAGCATTAACTCAGCTGGAGAGCTTCCCGGGATCAGTGAGGCTCTGCTGCATTTTGCAGGAAGAGGAGGAGTGAGTTCATGGCCATGGAATAGGGCTCTGCTGGCCAAGAGCTGGCAGAACAGTAGGCCAACCCTGTCCCACAGGAGAGGACTGGAGCACCAGCCGCAAATGCAACCCAGGTTCAATGAATGTGCAGCGGGAGAGATGAGGTTCTAATAATATATTGCATTTAACTCAATAAATATTAAATATCATCATTTAATAGCTCATCAGTATTTTCAAAATATGAGACATTTTACATTCTTCATACCAAATCTTCAAACTCTGGTCTGTATTTCACACTTACAGCAATGTCAGTTTGGACTAACCATGTCCCAAGTGCTCAGTAGCACATATGTTTAATGACTGTGCGGTAAGCTGGGAGTTCTTTGATCTGCCTGCTGCATGGCTGTACATGGGTCCTGGCAGAAGATGAAAGCGAGATGTAGTCAGATGCGAGATGCTGAGTCCTAGAGGCCGAGATAGCTGAATCCCAGTTTAATCATGGAGGCATCCAGGTGTCATGGCGGCTCTGATACCGTACAGGTGTAATTCGAAGGTTGGAAGGGCTCTGCCGGCAACTGTGGAAAAGGACTGACCAGGAAGGTGCAGTGTAAGGCTGTGCTTCTCAGTGCTGTATACCTCTGCAGTGCTTGGTGGAATTTTCATATAAATGCAAGCTGTTAGTACACAGTGCTTCATGATTTTTATGAGTCTTAAGTGCTTTTTGGCTATTTATGACAAAGCTTTAGTAGAAGAGGAACTAAGAATATCAAGTTTTAAAAGATAACAAGTTGGGGTGTGGCCACTTTTAGGCTTCAGCCAAGAAGCTCATCCTATGAATTTTCCAGTCAAACAGATCCTGCCCTCCACCAAACTGCCACTCCCAAGCAGCTTGGTGTCACTAAATGCTGTGTGCCAGCCACCTGCCCTTATAGCGATCCGTGAAGGGCCCACTGTCTCCCAAACACCTCCTGTGCCAATATGGCCATGCCCCTGAAGTCTAGCCAGTAATGCCTTCGATGCACTTTGAGGGAAAAAAACTGACTTTTCCTGTCAGCTTTTCTCAGAAGGCAAATGTCTTGAGCAGGCTACATATATTTTCACCACATCATGCCTATAATTGTGTTCTTTGTTATCCTTTCACCCTTGTGGCAGGACAAAAGCTTCCTGAATTCATTATATTCTCAGGATCTCCAGCTTCACAGCCCCCTTTCCCCTGCTCTCTGCTCTGCCTTGTGCATTATGTTCCGTGGCATCCTTTGGGCTTGACCGTTTTCTCCTCCATAATGTCA
This sequence comes from Ctenomys sociabilis, assembly GCA_004027165.1. Lineage (NCBI taxonomy): Eukaryota > Metazoa > Chordata > Mammalia > Rodentia > Ctenomyidae > Ctenomys > Ctenomys sociabilis. The sequence continues at coordinate 145,300 of PVKA01001480.1, forward strand.
CAAGTCAATAAATAATTCATATGCGGAAGAAGAGCAGATGAGCGGGGGGGTTTCATCTGGTACTCTTGCAGGTTGACATGCAGCAGTGTCCCCTCTTCCTGCTGCTCCAGGGGCTCCCAGACCTCTGTGCGTGACCCTGAGTCTCATGCTGGTAACTCAGGTGGATGAGCGGCAGCCCACAAGCTGGGCCAAAAGCCCCAAGAGCAGAGGAGAGTAGGTGTCAAGACTCCTGGGGGATGCCCCTCCCTGGGAATTACCCAGCCCTCCTTCCCACAGCTCAGAAAGGCACTCAAGCGAATGAGCTGTGATCATCAGTGTGGGGCATGCGCAACAGGGGGTGGCTCTGCTCTTTCTCAAGCTGTTTCTTCAATCTTCCATTTTTTTTTTTTTAAATTCATTTATTCATTACAGTGTGGCACTACACATCATGGATTCTTAGCCGGGTTTGGTGGCGCAGGCCTGTAATCCCAGCATTCGGGAGGCTGAGGCAGGAGGATTGTTGGGAGTTCGAGACCAGCCTGAGCTACAAAGTGAGCTTAAGGCCAACCTGAACTGCATAGTGAGACCCTGT